>PCFV01000314.1:0-33944 GCA_002812785.1 Phytophthora litchii | reverse complement strand
GTGCTCGTGTGACCCCGTCACATTTCGTCTATCCAAGAACTCATTTTAAACTCAAGTCACTCCGCTGCGCTAAATGATGAATGAGAGCAACGGTGGGTGAACTAAAGTACCCGTAACCTATCGCATCTTGCCTTAGCTCCAGAAAGCTGGCAATTTAAGCATCTTTCAGTCCAGGTCTCACCATACAGCCAAATAAACCCATTCGTGCTTCAACTGTCAATCGAGAAGACATGTAGTCTTTCGTCTGATAAATAAAATACGACGTACACGCCGTTCATGGCAAAGGACAGCAGCTTTACACTATTACATGCCGCACTGAATGACTCCTATGATAAACAGCGAAAACGAGTGAATTAATAAACACCCAAAAGTGATACTAGCACCACAAGCGTATAGGCCAAGCTACTTTACTCTTCCTCGATTTTCTTGATAAACTTGGCCGGGTTCCCAGCGTACACACACATCGGAGGCACATCCTTTGTCACCACACTACCAGCTCCGATCACAGCTCCACGTCCAATAGTGACTCCAGGTACAACCGTCACATTGCCACCAATCCAGACATCGTCTTCAATTGTGATTGGCTTGCCCAGTTCGTACCCAGACGATCTCGCCTTAGGTCCCGACGGGTGCGTCGCTGTGTACAGCTGCACGTTCGGAGCGAACATGACTCGGTTGCCAATGGTGATCTCGCACACGTCGAGCAGGACGCAGTTGAAATTCATGTAGACGTTGTCACCCAATTTGATGTTGGACCCGTAGTCACAACGGAATGGCATCTCGATGAAGCATTCGGATCCCTTTGCACCAAGTAATTTGGTCAGGATCTCCTGCGCTTCGGGGGTCTCAGCCCCATCCATCTCGTTGTATCTCTTGACCAACTTGCGAGTCTCCTGTCGCTCCTTGAAAAGATCTGGATCCATGGAGAAGTACAGTTCACCACGCAACATCTTGGTTCTCTCGGTCTCCATCGTGCTCTGTGGGTTCTTCGTCGTGGCTTGTGACTGTTTGGGCGAAATGAGAAATGATCTCGTCGGGAGAGATCCCGTTCATTCACCATTTGATCGCGTGAATACCCACAATACTGCCGATGACACGTGTCGTACCGTGGCAGACGATGACAGAACGAAACCCCTCTTCAACACTCCATTCATGAATGATGAGAACCATATCAACTTGTGCCTGTAAAAACAGACGGGGTCCACGTCATTATTGATTGAGGATCTGAAGACACCGCATGAAACCTGCCACCGCGAACGGTTTCCATAAAGTGTGGCTGCAACACGTAGCAACGATGAATTTATTGGTGCGAACAAGTTTACAATGATGATGCACCGAAAAGTACGGAATTCGTTTGTCATCATTGCCTGAATGCGACACCATTGCCTCCATGATTGTTGTGAAACAACAGGAGGCGACTCCACTGGAATTGTATCCACCACAACCACGGCTTTGTTCTACCACTTTGTGATCGCGACGCGTGTCATCCAAGAGTCCTAGACCATGACAAACTACGTAACTCGCCATTGCAACCGCTCCAGGCCATTTCCAATTCGACTGAAACGGCAGCAAGACACGCAACCAATTCATCCGCCATGGACACTGAAAAAGCCAAAATGATTCGTGGTGACTTGTACATCGCAGCGGATCCAACTCTAGCAGACGATCGACGCGTTGCTCGCGAACTGACCAAGCAGTTCAACGACATTATCCAAGCCGAGAGTCCCGAGGCTAAAGCAGTGATGAAGCAACTTTTAGGGGCAATCGGGAAGGACTTCCTCATTGAGATGCCGTTCCGTTGCGACTACGGCTACAACATTCACATCGGAGACAACTTCCTCATGAACTTCAACTGCGTGTTGCTCGACGGGTGTCCGATCACCATTGGCAACCGCGTCATGATGGGACCGAACGTGCAGCTGTACACAGCTAGCCATCCCCTTGACCCGGAAGAGCGTTCTTCTGGCCTAGAAATTGGCAAACCCATCACGATCGAAGACGATGTTTGGATCGGTGGTAGTACGGTGGTTGTACCTGGAGTTACAATTGGCCGTGGAGCAGTGATCGGAGCTGGAAGTGTAGTGACGAAGAACGTGCCGCCGATGTGCGTTTATGCCGGCAATCCAGCGACGTTTATCAAGAAGATTGAGTCCAAGAACGGCACGAAAGCTACTTAATTAGCTGTAATGCCTCAAGCTGGATCAACCTAGTCCGGATTAGTCAAGGACGACAACAACGTCGCCATTGGTTTTCGTTCACGTTGACCATTTTTGTGTGTGTATCATTGTGATGCTAACAAACAACTACGATGCCTCTCACGAGGAGTACGGGGAGAACGTTGATCACACTGAAGAATACTTCGTATGATTTGCTTACAGTGATCTTGATAGTTGCACAGGACATTAACGTAGGTTATTGCTATGGCGAACACATTGTGAATTGTATACGCCGGTAGTTTTTTTCTTTACCCTTTCGTTTTAACATTATTTTGCAAAGAGAGTGTTTAATCGTTTTAGCTGGTGTTTCTAACCAGACAACCATACGAAAATTTATATGCACGAGAACATCATGGGTCCACAACTTTCGAGTTACTATGGATTAGTCATCACAAAGTTGCTTTCGAGTTACTATGGATTAGTCATGTGAATTGGTTTCGATACGCTGTTTTAGCTGCTTGCGCTGTCGCTGGAGGCTGGTAGTGAACGCGGGTGTTTGGCCGAGAAAGGGAGTGGTTACTGCGTAGATTCGCTAGGCGTCTGATTAACGATTAACGCATTGCCCAGACCAATGGAGAGTACAAATCCACTGACAGAGTTGCCGGGAAAGCTACCGGGAGCGACATCCCTGGCGGAATACCGAGGATTCGACGTCCGTCCAACTGGATCACGGTCCTTGGAGCGACAATTGGAAGTGGAGCCAGCTGCACCAGTGGATTTACTCGAACATCGTACAACTTGTATTCGGCTACACTTACTTTATGGAAACAGTTAGAGGTGGTTCGCGGTGGCAGGTCTCCTTCGTGCCTTGACAGTCCGCGAATATAACTAAGTTATGCAATTCGAGTTTTATTACTTTGTTAATTATTGATTGTTTCATCATCGATTTCATCAAAGTACTACTACAATTCTGTAGTGTTTCGCACAGCCTGAAGTCATTCTTCAGCTGCAAAGAGGCTATCTGAAACCAAGGACATCAGCCCAACCAACTAGTTGCCTATCAACATGAAGTTGCAGTTGCTGCAAGAACTGCAACCCTGTGCTCGACTCTGCCAAGGAGCACAGTAGGACGCCGTGCTGTTAGAGGAGTAGGGCTTTTAGGTAGGAAGCTCACTTCACTTTTACCAACAATCAAGCATCTGCATTTCCAAGCAAGCAAGCGGCAACTTGCCACAAATTCGTATTTGTCGATGATAATAACCACTGACCGCCAAGGATATCATTAGCAAGAAAGAAGTGTATTATTCGAGCTCTTCTGGCTGTATTGACTGTGTGAAGGTAACTAACTATAGCGCAAAGTCGATCATTTGGACTTCTAGAGAGTGTATGCTTCACCAAAAGATTCCTTCATGATCGTTTGCAATCGGAAAACTACCATCGGAGCTGATGGGCGACAGGACGGATCCACCGCTACGCATTCTTTTGCCAATTTCACCACCGAAGCCAGACAACTAGTTGAAAACGCAACCTGCAAGGACCCCGACGACACTTTCTGCAGAATCACCGTGTCTGGCACCTTTTTACCCGATGAATCCAATCTCGCATGAGCATACGGCAATGTTTGTAAATCTAACTCAGACAATAGCACGCCAAACGAGAAGATGTCCGCACTTTCGTCATAATGCTCGGCCATCATCACTTCGGGTGCCATCCACAACATCGTACCGACTCCCGCGGTCATCGTATACTCTTGTCGTTCTCGTGATACACCAAAGTCTGTGACTTTGGCATCCAAATTCTTTGTCAAAAGGACATTCTTGGACTTTAAATCGCGATGAATCACGATCGGAGAGAGCGAATGGAGGCACGTCAACGCTTGGGCAATTTGGTAGGCAATGCGGATTTTGTCGTCGTTAAAGCCTTGAGGGTGACCTTGGGCCTCATATTCCTTCAACAGCGCACGCAAGTCTCCACCCTCCATCAGTTCCGACAGTACACAGAGATCAGTGAGAGAACCCCAGGCGACACCAACAAACCGCACGATGTGTGGGTGAACAAGTCCTGCCATCAATTTGGCTTCGGCCAGGAAAGCGTTCACCTTCTTGAGATCGCTTCGCATTTCGGGAAATAGCATCTTAATGGCGACCAGTTTGTGATTGTAGGTGCCTCCATATATTTCTCCAAATCCTCCACGACAGATGAGGTTCTGGGCAGTAACACTATCACGAGGAACACGATTCGCAATGATGACGTTGTCATTCCAGAGTCCTGGTCCCAGCGTTGATAGCTCCGAATCATCGGTTGGCCCGCCAGTCCAAGCACTACCCCGTGGAAGAAATGGTTGTTCCATTGATGGCGTATTCGCAGCTTCACTTCTCTTGTTTCTTTTCCAAAAGCAGCACACCAGTACAATGATCACCACAACAGTGATAACTGTACCGCAGCCTATTCCCACTATTGTACCAACAGCGAGAGATGAAGATGATGATGATGATGATGAAGTGGAAGAGGAAATATCGGATCCTGAAGGATCGATTTGTGAATTGGAGCTTCCAGAGTTCGAAGCGTTGATACTCGAGGTGGAAGCGGTTGTATTGTAAAATTCAAATCCACCGTCAATGTTCTCGAAGTTCTTGCAAGCTTTTGCGTTATTAATGTCTGAGAGGGCAACATCAAACACGTAGTAACCTTCTCCCCCTACGCCAGGGCAATTCAGCGCATCCACAGAGCCCATGTTTCTCGTCCATACCAGACCCCCATCGGAGATCGATATCGTGACACTCCTGAACTGTGTGCCGTTAGGACCACCAGGACCTAAACCATAGAATGGCTCACACTCACCGTTGGCCCGATACGCAGCTGAATTCTCGTAGTCCGAACAAACAGCGTCGTAGTAGTAGTCATAAGCCATGTATGGAAGAGTTCATTGAACCCTGCCACACGACCATTATGACAGCTCTCGTTCACATAGTCAACAATATCACCACTGCTATTCGTTTGGGCAGCACATTTGAGACCAGTGGAAGCGACTTGCGATATACAGTCAGGACGAATACTCCCGTTGGTGCTCCACTGCACGAGGCGTCTTCGTAAAAACTCCAAAACCGATGAAACTCTTTTGACATGGCTGATTTAGTATTGACAAGTGGTTGCTGTCAACTAGTACTGCAGTTATCGAAGTCTTCCTGGAGTTGTCGCCCTCACGTTGTTTTTGGGAATGAACTATGCTGTTACTTCCAAGTGGACCGTTGAGTCCGTTAAGCGCTAAGAATGCGATGGGTGAACAACAGGCGAGCGAGCTGACCAGTAGACTACTTGTTGTTGTTTGCAGCAGTTACGTCTACGTCTACACAATACAGTAAGCAAATGCAGTTGCTGGAGAGTTAACTTTACGAAACAACCATCCAACTCAGTGAACGACAGTGTCAAATGGTTGCCTTGATATATAGCACTATACCCCAACGTAGCGAAGTTTCTTCCGTTATCACCTCAACTCAATTTTCTTAGTGGTCTTGGCGAGGTTTCCAGCGTCCAATTACTTCTCCCGAATGCAAGGTACAACAGACATTGTCCTGAAATGTGATGGGATTGCCCAACATGACCCCAATACCACGAAAATTGAAGGTAACGCTGTTCGTCTGTGTCTATCTGGATGTTGGGTCCCTACATGACGCTGTTACCGCGTGTGACCTTGCAAATATCACGCATTTGAAGTTATTGTAACAAAATTCGTCATTATGTGAATGTTGTAGCCGAAGCGCATCGGGACAGCATTTCAATGAGGAACCTTTGGTCATTCGCATCAACAAGGTTAGTAGTTTAATTCATGGTGTTTGCATGCCAGGTGTCCTCGCCTAGACATCTGAACTACCTCAAACATTCGTGGGTCACTACTCACTAATTCTAACATTTGCACTATCGTTTTGCGGTTTACTGAGGCGGTAAGCTCACAATGGTTGAACATCATCGGAATTTACGACTCAGACTAGTGGCTTCACGCCAACAATTAAAGTCATCGACATGACAACTCAATTCTAAGTTCCAAATAACAGCTCCACTATCTCCACACCTCTGAGATCACCTAGTCATAAATTAAAGCTGATTCGTCTCCATGGCAAGTTGACATTCTACGAACACTCCTCAGTCTGTTCGGGCTCAATTTTCTTGATGAATTTTGCTGGATTGCCAGCATACACACACATTGGAGGAACGTCCTTGGTGACGACGCTACCTGCACCAATCACTGCGCCATGACCGATACGAACTCCAGGCACGATGATCACATTGCCACCGATCCATGCGTCATCCTCAATCGTGATAGGTTTGCCAATTTCTAGTTTGGCAGCTCTCATTTTTGGGCCAAGAGGATGACTGGCCGTGTAGAGCTGCACGTTCGGTGCCAGTAAAACACGATTGCCGATAGTGATCGGGCACACATCAAGCAACACACAACCCACGTTCATGTAGACATCGTCTCCCAGACTGATGTTGTAGCCGTAGTCACAATGGAATGGAGTCTCAATGAAGTAGTCTCGTCCCTTAGCTCCCAGAAGACGAGTGAGCAGTGCATCTGCCTCAGAATATTCACCTGGCATTAGGTCGTTGTACTTCCTCGTAAGCAACCGCGCTGCAAGTCGATCAGCAGTCAAAGCCTCATCCATCAGGTTGTGCATCTCTCCACGGATCATCTTGGCTTTCTCGGTGTCCATCTCGACTCTTGTGTTCTTCTTCTGCGCGCTATCAAGCAAACTTTGGAATGGCTGACTGGAGACTTCATCAGTAAGATGATCAAAGCGGTGTGGATGTCCCGCTTGAGCTTCTTTGTTAACCGGAGTGATTGGTAACATATGCCTAGCTTGTGCAAACAGATCCAAGATGGGCAAGCTGAAGCTGGAGTACTTCGGATTGCGGGGGAGTCATCAAACTGAAGGCATGATGATCATACCACGAGTTGTGATTCACAACTTGTAGATCCACATTTATTTTGCTGTTCCTCCGGATTCAATTCATTTGTCACAACCACTAGCACAGCAGTCAAAACCAATTTCAGCATTGCACCAGTACTTCGTTAGTAGTCAAGTTTGTTTTCAGTTAATTTCCACTTTACGGAGCTCGTCCCTCCTGCACAGTCGTTATAGGTTCAATATGGCAGGCAACAATAGCTACCGGTTCCTTCTCCTTGTCAATCAATTCTTCATGTAGAGCTCGCCACGCCGACAATCGAAGTGGATTTCTGGGAGATCGCGTTGGTATCCGCAACAACTGTCGTCTCCGAATCTCAATAACTACAAGATCCCAAGTCAGAACTTTGAGCAATGAATGACACGTGTTGGAAATCTATCTCCTAAATACTTACATTTCAGTCGAATACAATAGTACGCCAATAGCAACACAATGAAGGCGGGGATTCCCAGGAACCAATACAAGTACCTCAAATTGCTGCTGCTTGTGTGGTTCACAATAATCGACGGACTGGTGGTATACGACGTCCACGACGTGCTGGAATCGGATTTCGAGCTTGACGTCGACTCGGAGTCGTCACACAGCGAGACTCTGCGCAGTGCCCACACCGTCGGATCACAGCTCAGTACACAGACACAACCTGACTGTCCGAGACAATACTTGGTTGTCCTTGCCAGAAAATTATTTTGCATGGAACAATTTACTGCAATGCGGTTGCACTCAAGACACGCAGGATCCGTTGCTTCACAGTACGTTGTGTTAACTGACGGGTATTGGTGGTAGAGTCCTCCACTGAAGTTGTACGGACTACCGCTGTCAGCGTTTGGCCCCGTTGTCACTCGGTAGTCCAGCGTCGAATCGTAGAATACCATGGATGCACAGTAGCCGAATTGGGAGAGCACGCAACCTTCTGGGTTGTTGAGTACTGGCACATTGAGGCAGTCGTAGCAGTTCCGTTGTGTAAAACACGTCTCTCCTGGCTCCAATCCATAGTACGCGCAAGTGTCGGAGGCGGAATTGGAACGACTTGAGTCCCCCACTACCGAATCAATTGAATTCGACACCATCACCACACGTAGTTAAAGCGAAGCGATCAATTGTGACAGGAACTCAAACTGATGGTATCAAGTGTAGGAGATTCTGCATCTGATCGCCGAAGGTGGTCAGGTGCGAATCCTACGGAGTTGAAGTGATACCATTGGTGGAAAAGCAATTTAAAAGAAAGTGATTGGTTGAAAAGTTGTTGAAGAGCCAGGATGGAACCGGCTAACAGACCAAGGACTTCATCTTCATCATGAAGACCATCTTCATTTGTCATGATCCAACTGTCCATGACTAATGAAATTATTGATAAATTGCCATATAGGACTGGGTGATGACATCAAAGGCGACGTGCATACTTTTGCCGCCTTCCCTGTGTTCATTAAGTTATAGACCATCTAACGTTGCACATTCAACCACTGCATATCAAAATTGTTGTCGACGAAGAGGAAGACGCTGGTATGAGAACTGTCTAGACGGCGTCCCGACGAGCTTCGAGCATTGCGACGGTAGACGATGTGCGCTCAGCCCGCGTGACACCAGCGCCTGTTATCCTCTCCTCATAAGACCCTTCGACGACGACGACGTCGCTACCGACACTTGCTGCAGCTTGGGCTGAGTTTGCAGTTCCCGGTTCAACCTGGACCTGTGTGTAGGCAGCTCGAGCAGTATCGTTATTCCGTGCAGATACCTGAGGGGACAAAGGTCGAGCCGGGGTGTTGCTACTTTCTGCCTGTGTAGTTGCGCCTTCCACTCGAGGAGAGGCCATGTACTGAGGCTGTTGAATAGCACGCTGTTTCTTCTCACGCTCAATCAGTGTATTCTGCATTTTCCGCCAGCCTGAAAGTCGCAGACGATTTGACGGCGATGTGATAGCATTCACATTGTTGTACGGTCCCTCAGGTCGCGGCGGTCGTCGCTGTGGTGCCATTCGTCTACACAATCCTCGTTTATACATGAAAACAGCCAGTAGCGCCACCTGCAACACCAGATAAAAAATCAACATGATGTTGTAGCTCGTGGCATCATTCGACGTGTGGTTGTCCGTAGAGGAACTTCCTTTCGCGTCACACTCGGCTGGCATATTGGCCTCCCAGTTGTCTGACTCACAAGCCATAACACAGACACACCCATCTTCACCGAGACAAAATTGCCGCTCCACTTCAGTCGACACGTTTTCACTCTTATATCCCGCTTGACTCAAGCTGCCATTGTTCACGAGTTCATCACAGAGCACGCAGGCGTCGTCCGTCGACTCACAGTACGTAGAATTAACGGATGGATAGTAGTTATACCATCCCGTAAGACTCAAGTCCTCGCCTGTTGTATTGCGACGGAAGTCGAGATTCGCCTCGTAGCTCGACATGTCTTCGCAGAAGCCCGAAGGTGCCAACAAGCAGCCGCTGCTCACTCCAGCCACGTCCGAGTTCAGACACTCGTAGCACGTCCGTGGTCGGCGACAGTTGTCACCTTCCTGTGCTGCGTGATACGAGCACGTGTCTCCGTCCGAGTTGCCCACACGATACGGACCGTTGATGGTGGCGGAGCCGACGGCGTCGGAAGAGGACGAACTGCCAACTGAGCGAGTGTCATTGAAGCTATGGTCGCTGCTATTGCTTGAGGACTGGGTCGACATGGCGTCGGCACCCGCGGATTCTGGAAGAATGACACCGCTCAGAGGTGTCCTAACGGAGCCACACTGACTCGTCTCTCGAGTGATTGGTCCGATGTCGAATCGTCGATCGAGTGGGTTTAATGTGAATTAAACGGGTGGTTTACTTAAATAGACTGTGATTGGGAGGGTTGTTTAATTTTGACACAGGATCTGAATGGATTCATAAAACCCACTGTCATATGTTTTGGCACGTCATTGATTGTGGCAAATATTGGAAATTACAGTTCTAAGATGGCTACACATTACTGACTAGGATTTGACACGCATTGATATGAGGACAGCACCGAGAAGAGACCGCCGCTCTTGCGCTTCTTATTGGCCTTGCCAGCGATGCCTGGAGCTTCACGACTTTTGGATGCTACCTTTGCACCACTCCAGCTCTTGCTCTTGCCGAGTTCTGGCCGAACCGCCGGCATGACCTCGTCATGATTGGGTGCCGCGTTCTCGTCTTCAGCCTTGTCCGAGCTGAAAGAGGTGAAAACGAAACCCTTAGAAGAAGAAGCGCCTCCTCCAGTCTGCAGACACGACACCAGAAATATGTGAGTATTAATCGGTAGCATTACCAACACAAAAGTAGACGTACCGAGTTGGCGCTAAACAGCTTGCAGTGACCGATGACGCGGCTGAATGACGATGAACCTCGAGATGCAGAAGTGATGCCACCATACGAGTTGAAGCGTCCTAGCTTTGGACGAGGTCGATCTGTCCGTGACATCTTCTGAGAAGTGCCTGGAGTTGTCTGGCTGTTAGGGGTCGAGTCCACGTCTGTACGGTTCATCATGCTCATGAGCTCTTGTGAGTCTTCATCCTCTTCCAACAGCAGATTCGGCATCGCCGCGTTGCTCTTCGCAGTCGGATCAGCTTCGTTGTTTTCCAGAGCGATCTGACGCTGCAAGTCTTTCATACGCTGCATGCGGCGGTTGATACGTGCGCGCTCCGAGAAAAGCTTCATCTGCTGCCGCTCGCGTTCCTCGTCAGACTCGGCTTCGTCACCATCGGGACCGTTCTCTTTGTTGGCGTTGTTTTCTTCTTCATCATCACTGCCAGATTCGGAGGAAGTCACGTAGATCTTGGGCTGGTTCATGAAACGCTCGCGCAGCATACGCTCCATCTCTGCCTCCTCGTCTTCTTCCTCTTCTTCCTCCTCTTCGCCGTCAGCATTAACTTTCTTTTTCTTCTTGCCATCCTCACCTTCACTGAGTTCCTCGTCAGACTCTAGTAAACCCAGACGAGCAGCCTCGAACTTATCACCGTCAGCCGCAACGAGCTCATCAAGGTTGAAGCGACCACGAGCTTCGGAACCCGAGTGGAGACCGGAAAACGCACGGCGATTGCGGCCAAAACCCTCCTTCACGTTGCGCATGACTTCCTTCACCTGCTGGCGATCCTGATCTTCCTGTTCACGACGGAACATCTCGTCCAGGTCCTGCTCCTGGGCTCGCTCCTCATCTGAAAGATCGTCAACAATGTGATCGAGATCGTCCTCACGAAGCTTCAGCGCATTGCGCTCCTCCTCAGCCTCCTTAGACTCCTGCGTCTTAGCTTGCGGGACACCAAAACCGAAATCTCCCAGGCCACCGATCTTGAGGACATCCTCTTCCTCATCTTCTTCGGCTTCGGACTCGACAAAGTTATCACCGCGGTCCTTGGACCAACGCTTGCGCTTGCGATTCTGTAGCGCCTCAGCACGCAGTAAGCTACGATAACCAGCAGCCTTGTCTTTTGGAGTCGTTGACTCGGCAGTCTGCGACAGCGTATCATTAGCGTCATTTGAATCCTCACGTGTCTCGTTGGTAGCTTCCACAGCTTCAGTTGCATCGTCCATGTCTTCATCTGCATCAGCCCCCTCCTTCGCATCTTGTTCACTATCTGCCTCATTACCATCTTCCTCATCAGCATCAGGCTTGTGAATTCTGTTCCGACGTCGCACCACCTTGACACTCTCCTGTTCCTGCTCAGCACTAGAAGATGTAGGAGTTACCACCTGCGGGCTCTCGTGGGCCTTAGGCGACGCCACAGTCGTCACAACGTCCACTTCAACACTGACACTCTCAGTCTGTTGCTCGACAGCAGCATCAACTGGCTTCTCCACCTCCTCCATCTCCTCCTCCTGTTCTTGCACCTCTTCCACTTCCTCATTCTTCCACTCTTTCTCCTTCTCCTCATCCTGCAGAATCTTTATCTTCTCCAGCTCGTTGAGCTGTTTAAGCTGCTGCTCGTAGTTCGCATAGCCAAAGAACTTGGCTTTATTATCTGCTCCTTGTTGAATCGCCTGCGTCCTGAGTTTCGTCAGCATTTCCTGCTTCTTACGGGACGTAGATGCCGCTGCAACCGGCAGCTTGAGCATCTGCGCGCGTTTCCTGGGCGAGAACATCTCGCTCCTCGCTGTGGACGGCGCTTGGACGCCATAGCGTCGCTGGTTAAGTTGCTGTTGCATGACACGGTTAACCTCCTTTTTCTTGCGCAATTTGGCCACTAACGAGCTCTTGGCCGCCTCGTACTCGGACACAGGCGCGTCAGCGCCTTCCAGCACACTTTCCACCGCATGCTGCGTCACCTGCGTGGCCTCCTGCAGCAGAAGCTGCGTCTCTAGCGCCAGTTCCTCACTCATGATGACACTTGAGAGGTACGAGGACGATTGCGTTGTGACTGGCAACTCGAATTGACCTTTTTCCCGCCACTTTTTGAGCAAGTGCGCGGCAACAAAAGCATACAAAACTCTAGTGCAAAAAGGCCCCATTTTTGCATTGCAAATAGGTCACATTGTAAGTAAAGTACCCATAAAAATAGGCATGTTGAAGAGGAAATGGCAACCTTTTCCAGTGTTCACCCGTTAAGTGGCAGAAGAAATCGCAACATGGCGCGGACGGTTGCAGTAGCGCCGAAGCCGAAGCTCTTTGACGAATATGAAATGCCCACACGTGCTGCACACAAGACACGGATCACTTTGCTGCAGATGCTGGTGAAGGAACAACCGGTTGAACGCTGCATTAGTGTTGGGCAAAAGCGACGCTTTCGAGCTGCTTTCGACGACGTTGCGTGGGAACAAAACCTGCAAAAGGTCTACGAGGATGCTGGCAACCACCAACTCAAACACTTCGAGATCGATCCGATGCCGCTCAATGAATCCTCTTTTGCACTGTTCCTATCGACAGTGAACGATATCATTCAAACGAGCTCAATGGACAATATCCAAGCAGCATCTCATGAGGAGAAAATGATATTGATCGATGCAGTGCTTCGGACTGTTTGTCGGGAATGTACCAGTCGCTTCAAGATTGACCGCAAAGTGTCGTTCAAGAGCAAAGCTCTCGAGGCATTTGGTCGCGTGGATTTGCTGCGCGATGGAGAAATTGAAAAAGCGGTCGTGATGGAGTGCAATGAGAACAACTTCGATAAAGGTATCGCACAAATGTCAATTGCACTGGAAACGGCGTTACTCGAGCGGCTTGAAAAAGACCCCAAGATGAATGAACACATCTACGGAATTGTCTCGGATTTCTTGATGTGGCAGGTGATGGAGTTGGGGCCTGGAGATGCACGATTCTGCAACCTTATCGTCCAGGAAAACAAGAAAGAAGGTGGACTACGTGACGTTATTGGAGTGCTTGCGGCCTTGTTGCAGGGAAAGGAAGCACGAGAAATTTAGGATTCTTTCAAGGGAAGTAGTGTAGCACAACGTGTTAAACTGACAAGTAGTTTATCTATGCTGCCAGTTGATAATTCAAAGTTTGCAAAAACATCCAAAGCGATCAACCATACAGCTGATTGAATTCTCAGGCACTGGAATGAGGTTAAGAATCAATGTATGCAATGAAGAAACCTTCCGATGGCATCTCCTGAAATTCCTAAAACAACATCGATGACTACTGCCTTGCTTTAAGTAGTTCAAATTCCAAACGTTTACATGCGTGCCATCAACTGCGCGAGTATTCCCGTATCGTACACAGCGCTTGCCCCAAGCGGGTAGTTCTCGTGTATCATGCGAACATTTGGATCGTAGCACCAGCTCATGTGAAGAGTAAGTGACGAGCGATAGAGAGGGCTTGGTATCGACAGGTCCATCGCCCCCATCTGCAATCTGCAGTTGAATACAGTGCAAAACTCCCCCAGTTGCTGCAGTACCTTGGCAGTTGGTTGTCCTCTTTCCATAAAATGATCTCTCCACTCGTCATAAAATATTTGCGCGAGGACATACGCCGTGCCATTTAGTAAGTGCTCACGGAAAGGCAAAAACAATAATTTGTCTAGGCCCACCATTTTGCACATTGCTACTACCGAAGAAAGCGGTAGTCCTGGATCACTTGAAAGTCCCAGTGCCGAGTTAAGTACAGCATCAATCACTACTTTCGTATCGGCTGAATTGTAGTCAATAAACGACGCTCCGAACACTTGAGTCGGCCAATTCATGCTATAACCATAATGCACACAACCTCCACACATTGAGCATCTACGCGCGAGATCATGAAAATCCTCAGGCAATAAGTAATCGATTACATTGGTCCACGACATTGTATCCGGGTGCAGCTTCGCAATACGCGTCAATAGCTCTTGATTCGCAGCGTTAACAATTTCATAATTCACCTCAATCGTCAGTTTGTTTGTCAGCATCAGTTCACGAAGACGATGAAGATTTTTCATAATGTGGATAATGAATAAATCCACCACGGACAGTCGATTCGTAGAGTGTTTTTGTTTCTTCTCTCGCTCAATGTAGCTCTCCACCAGTATCATGAAATCCACTCCGTTGAAAACAATGTCCTCTTGCAGAGGAGGCGAACCTGGAGGCACATTCCACATTGCTAGACTACCAACTAACGATGTAGAGCTTGGTGTTGACGCAGACTCTTTAGGTGCAGTTTTCTTCTTCTTTCGGTTGCGCTTCTTCTTGGACGCTAATTTCACAGAAGTCGTTGATTCAGTTTCGACTGCCTGAGTTCTCGAGTTGGTCACGCCAGGCTGTTCCTTCTCCACCAAAGTCATGACGTCTGAGGACGCTCGAATCTCTCCTGTCAGCATATATTGAGTTAAGTCGAGACGATCAATCTGGCGACGAAAGCAGTAGAGTGGCGGTAAATCTATCTTGTAACTTCGCTCTAAGTTCGTGAAAAACTCAGACCGCGCTTTTGCTGCTGAAATCGTCTCCGCCGATAGCCAATGACTCAAATACGACATCACTTTTGGGTTTTCATTTTGCCCACACAGCGAAGTTAGAACCGCGTTTACACTATCCCGAAAGTTCTTCAAGGTGGCTTCACTCCATGTCGACGAAAACCATACCTCCATCACACTAGAGATCGGGACGCATGGAGATCCAAGCATATGTGCAACAACTTTGCATTTGGCGACGACAAACTCGCTCATCTCATATCCGACAAATCTCAAAGGCGCATCGGTGTTTGAATTATTGCGGAGTTGAGCACAAAGTAGACCACTGAAGTCGACAAATCCGATTGCAACGTGCGTTGATTCGAAGTAGTAAACTTCCGCTCGGCTGGGATTATTAGCAAAGTTTGACCGGATGCGAGTGCCATACTTCGGTATATAGCCACCTTGTGCTTTACGACCATCGATAATATCACCATATCTCACTGTGTCTCTGGCTTGAAGAATCAGCATTGCTCCCATTCCATGCCACCGCTTCACCTTGTCACCAAAGTTTATATCTTCAAAATATGTTCCATCACGCATGCTGTGCGCGGTGACCCAGGGATTCATGCAAGCATCTAAGTACGTACGGTAGATAACTTTTCGAGCAAGCGTAGAGTCAATTCCTTCAGGCCATCCGCGAAGGTTCGGGAACTCGGTGTGAATTTGTGGCGGCGGATTTGTTAGGAACATCATTATCTCGACTGGAAGTTGTTGTAATCGGGGATTGGACTGGGACCTCGACATGGCGAATGCTAAACGCGTTCTATTCACGAACCCTTCCACTCGAGCGATGTATTCATCGATGGTTTCGCTTTCTTCCACAATTTGTGCGCTAGAAGGTGGAGTCTTTACCCCACTTGACTCATTTAAAAAACATTCATGGCGCTGTTTTCGCGGAGAATCCATTGACACTCCTGAGGATTCTTGGGATGACTTGGGTGTTGTTGTTAGCCGTAAACGGTGGTGAATGTCGGCATCCATGCTGCGTTTGAACTCGTTCAGCCGCTTTGTTTGTCGTGATTTACTCGTAATACTAGTGCGAATCTCCTGCAAGTCTTTCACGCACGTTTCTTGCGTGTCCCCTGTGATTTACTCGTAATACTAGTGCGAATTTCTTGCAAGTCTTTCACGCACTTTTCTTGCGTGTCCCCCAAATTTTGCAAGCACCGGGCCCGACGAAGCCACGCCTTGTAGTTTAGCGGGGCGATGATACCTGCAACGGTGCAGTTCAGCAGTGCTGCTTCGATACTTGGAAGCATAGCATTTGACTTAGCAAAATTCCCACAACTACCAGTTTCGTTGCAGAACTTTTGTGACAGCATTAAGTGAACAGCGGCAATATTGTTCAGCACGACCGATACATTTTGAGAGAGTGATGAAGCTGCAGCCACTCCCTTCCGATATATCTCTTCAGCAGCTTCGAAGTCACCCTTTGCAAAAGAGACAGATCCTTCCTTTCGCCATGCATCTACAGTTTTCATCTCTTTCCGTAAACCTTCCTCGACAATGGCAAACCCAGACGACGATAACCCCACACACCATTCTGCATGTGAATTGAACCGCTCGTGGTCAGCTGTGGCTAGCAAAATGTCCTCTTTGACAATATTTTCTAGTATTTGTAGTTCTTGGACAGACATATGAGGTGAAACACGGTGGGCGTAGCTGACTACACGTGCTGCGAGCGAGCCACTGTACACTTTGATTGTTTTGTGTGACTGGGATTTATACTCAATAAGAGCTGACACGAGACGAAGCCAACCTTTGAAATAGGTAGGCTCAAGATGCACAGCAGCACCAGATAGCTGAATAGAAGCCGCGTAATCTCCCATTTTGAATCGACAAGTTGCGATATTGTTAAGCAGCATCACTAATGTATGGACTTCAGCCTCAGCAACTTGTATCGCTCGTTGATAACACGCTAACGCTCCACGACCTCCATTTTGGGTGTTTAGTACGCTGAAGAATTCGTTCCCAAGATTTTTCCATGACATCAAGTCTGTCGGTACTCCTTGCCACGGGAAAATCTCATTTGACTCCTCGACGCGAATCCCCTTCGTTCCATCCAACCGGACTTTATAGTACGGCTCAACGACAACAATTGCTTGTCCCTTAGGAAATCTTCTCGTTAACAAGCGTTGTCGCTCATGCGGCGGAAGTTCGGTGTCCACCAACCCGTATGCAGCAATCTCCACCAAATATCCCGTCACATCCTCAAGAAGGAGTGATGATGAGGCGATCCCGAAGAAAGCATCATCGATGGCTACCCAGCCACAAAGATATCGTCCTTTGTGCGTAGTACCAAGTTCCAGTTCGTGGCCTGTCATAGGCTTGAGATCCCGCAGCGACTTCACGTCGGACTTAAGTTTGGCATCACCAAGGGATAAACTACCAACACTTAAATTTCCAGCAAATACTTGCTCGCCGAAGATGCCTCCAGGCCTGACGAATCTGGCACGCATTGTCTTGAATCGCTGAATCATCCCTTCTTGTGTGCTTGCAACTTGAGACTGATCTTCAAATTCATCTTCTTTATTCACAGCATTTTCCAAAAATTCTGCTCGTCCATCTTCGGACATGTTGGCCAGCAACGACAACAGTATCGCTGGATCACAACTCTCTCGAAACGGGAACGCCATGACAGTGATGTTAAGGAAACAATCGGTAAGAGATGTGTTGTTCCTCGAGCAAATTGCTGACTAAATCCAGGTCAAACAAGCCACAGCCAAAATCTAACGGTTGGAACACTACTAGAATTCTTGAGGCCCCTTCCCATTAATTAAGCATTACAACTGGCAGTCCGGCACCACATTTGGTTCGAGCTTAAGCCGAATATGTTTGAGCATGCGTGGTGATGGAAGTTTACCTTCACAGTTCGATTTACATAGTGGAGTTGCTTGATGATCTCCAGCTAGGAGCGGGAAAGTCTTGACAATTCAACGTGAATTACCTGAACTGTAACCAAACCGGTGTGGCAGTCGAAGGCTTGTACCTTTTACTGGTAAGCGCCAACCACGTCGGGGAACGGGAGTCTCCTCCTCACTCCCAATTTTCTCCGCAGAAGTGGGGCTCTCAGCAAGTGGTGCAATTTGCTCGACCAAATCTCCAACTGGAGTGAACGGGAGTCGGAACAGATCCAAAAATTCATCGCGTGTAGTCACCTCATCGTCGGCGTGGCGAGTGCAAAGTTTGTTGGGCTCATTGTAGAATTCGACATCAACACATAATTTCTGATAGACAACAGTTAGATCCAGACAAAGCAAACAAATAGCATCAAAACGAAAACCATACCGGATTTTCACGACGTTTCCGTTTTACCAGCGCTTGTCCTCGGCCCACGATAATCTGCTTGATCTTGTCGATCTCTGCTTCAGATTCGACGAGAATTGCTTTAGCACCAGGTACTATTTGCCCCTGTAGTCTTTGAACCTTTTCGTCAATGTCTTCTCGAGAGGTCCCAGTCATGAACATCACACAAATTAACTCTTGGGCCGTGGCAGGAGTCATCATCACTGGTGCCAAGTACAGTTTTCCAGAAGGTGCTGGTACAGACTCGACCAGTTGGGCTTCGGTAGTAGTACAGTCAACTACATTGGCCACCTTTATGTTGAAGTCGGCTGACTGATCCCATTCTGTTTGGAACTGGAGATCGTATTTTTCCTTGATAGACTGGAGTTGAAGCTCTTGTTTCTCAAGTCGAAGCGAGTGTTCGAGTTGCGCTGCTTTCAATCTGTCGTCAAAGGCCTTAAGTTGTCCTTTGAGCTCCGTTTCGAGCTGTGGCGCTTTAGTTTGCATATCTATAAGCTGTTTCTCCAAGTGCCGTTGGTTTTCATTTGCCGTTTTGAGTTGCTCGTGGGCCACCGCCAGTTCGATTCGTAGTTGCGGCTCCATGTTGGCAGCTCGAACCACTGCGAGCTCTCTCTCCAGATTTCGTTGATTCTCCTCTGCAGTTTTTAACTGTGATGTCAGGACCGCAATGGTCGTATTCGCATCTACCAGTTGCTGCCTTAATGCCGGTACGTCATGTTCATCCGGCGGGGAGGAATGGCATGAAAGCCGCTGCACCGCGAGCGCTTGCTCCTCCAGCTCCAGGTGCTCGTTTTCCATGTTGGTACCTGTAATGTGCAAAGCGCACAAGAAAACCCTAATTTCGTCGTCATTCGTGCTGACACTTGCAATTCCATGCTGAATAGCAAAGCAAAACACAACACCCTCTCACTGAGAGGAGAGTCTCGTGCTCGTAAGTGATGGTGGAAGTTTAGAGAGAATGGCATCGTTATTTTTGTGATATTTGTTTTTATGCTGAACACGTAAACTCATTGCATTACTGGGCATAATCGATACCTTGGTAGTACGTAACTATACATTACCACACCGGCTGCAGACACAAGAAGACTGCACATGCAATAAATTTTTAAAACGTGTTCATGTATCCAATTTGCATCTACATTAATCTCAGTGTGCTAGTCAGCGGTATAGAGTTTCCTTTGAATGGAACTAGTCAGCAATTGTAGTGGTGAGGGCGTTGTAAGCAAGTGTAACACTGGTCTGATGAAATGTGGATGAAGCACCAAAATGTCCTTTTACCATTGATGAAAATCAACGGTAAAAGGGTAAGTTAAGGCGGAGATATGTTAGTTTAGCCTGGTTCGCAAATAGTGATTGTTGCTCAATGGTGTTGTTTTCGCTCGATAGTTCGATAAACGTTGTAGCTTGTTCTTTTCATTCGTAGATTCTGAAGGAATCGAAGTATGTACCCATGAGCTTTTCAATAAGAAATGTACATTTTCGAAACAATGCATAACGTTGCTGATCTTCCCATTTTGCAGACAAAGCATTTCCTTTTGCTTTTGCGCGTTTAAATTACGGTTTCTACGCTTTCGCTGCGTCAATTTACTCAGTATTGAGCTCTTTAGGAACTTATCACCATTTCTATCTCAAATATCCGGTTAAACTTCAGAAAATCCAGTTTTCACAAAAGCACATTCTCCATTAAATTCGAAATGAGCTCCTTGGATTCCCCTCCACCGCTGCATGTGGCTGTGTGGGAGGGCGACATTGAGCGTGTTCACGGCATTCTCAACTCCGTCTGCCCCGAGGGTGAAGAATCTCTCGATCCCCTTAAAGCCGACGCGCTCAAAAACCTCTTGGAGCTCAAAGATTGTCGCGGGAATTCCGCTCTGCACTTGGCTGTGCGCATTGTGCAGCCAAATCAATTTGCCATAGTGAAAATCCTATTAGATCGAGATGCTAATGTGGCATCACGCAATTCTGACGGATGGAGTTGCGCCCATGACGCCGCTCTGTGCGACGACGAGTTCATGTTGGCTCAACTTTATCTTCGAGGTGAGAAACAGGTGATCAAGTCGTTGGAAACAGCTCAAGAAACATTCATGCAAGCATTAGAGAAACTCCCCGATTTTGAAGCGGAAATTTTCATTGAGGCGCATTCGTGGGTGCCCATGGTGTCAAGTGTGTTACCATCTGACACGATCCGGATCTGGAAACAAGGCACTCAACTAAGAATCGACTCGGCGTTAAAGGGGTTGGACGGAGTGAAGTGGAAGAAAGGACCTATGAGTCATGTGTATTTGGGGAGAAATAGTGGAGAGAGAGCGGGACACGCCGTGGTGATCGATCATGACAACAAGGCGTTTTATGATGTGTTGGAAGCTATGCACAACTCTTCTGTGGGAAATTTGGACTTGGCACTGCATGTGGCGTTGACCACTGCCATGTCGTCGTCGAGTATGGATGCTACCAAGTTAGAATTTATCAAGCAGAAAGATGTGAAAGCGCAGGGAAGGAGAGATGAAAGCAGAATTCAAGAGGACGACGAGAACAAAAAGAGTCGTAGCAGACTGAGGAAATGTCCTTGGCCAGGAACGACGTACAAGATGCAGAACTTCTCGATGGAAGCGCAGTTTCGCCCGATTGTAAACCCTGATCGTAAGCTGAAGCAACTTCCCACTGGAAAGGACACGCCGTTCGAAGAAGTCCAGCAGTTTGTTGACCATCTTCATTCGTCAGTTCCTTACTCGAAGGACATGAAGGGTACCAAAATGAAACATAAGCAAAGTTCAAGCAGTAGTGGTGATGCAAGGGATGAAAACGCCCCACAAACGCTACGGCTCGAGAAAGGGCGTAAGGTCGAGATGCACTTGGATGTGATTGCAGGTGACACAATTCGGTGGGAGTTCTTATCAAAGAGCAGCGACTTCTGCTTCGTGGCCACGTATTTTCACGACGATCAGCAGCAGCCTGTATGCCGTACCGATGGCGTCAAGAACATGGCGATTGCTGGAGCGTTCGAGGTCGAACACAACGGAAGCTTTGTTTTGATGTGGTTGAACACGCAAAAAGGCTTTACAATTGACCGAAAGGGGGTAAAGGTTACTTACGACGTTGCGCACATTCGATCGACTGTTGAGCAGCCTCACGTAAATTCTGCTCTTCCGGCTCCTGCTAGCCAAATCGAACTAGCATCTACCTCATCAGGGTCTCCTGAAAATTCGGACGACGGATCTCACCGAGCTTCGAGACTTACGGACGAGCAGAAATGCGAAGCTTTCCGTCAATTGGATCATATCCCGAACCCGATCACCACCACCACAGCTTTCGTGGACTATTTCAAACTTAGCGAAACACAGAAATCTCTGGACGACAAGCAACATGAACCCAAGAAGAAGTCCTCTTTGTTCAAGATGTTCGAGGACAAAAAGCAAGCATCACATCAGACATCAGCCGCTCCATTTTCAAGAAATTGCGAAGCAGAGATAGCGCTTGGAATGAAAAATACCTTCCGCAGCCTGACTCTTCTACCATCTGCGCGCCGAGTATGCAAAGACTTTGAGGCCAAGGTAGTCATGACCGAGAGTTTTCCGTTCCAACTGCGCGATTTTCTCCCTGTCATCAAGTTCATATCCACAACGGGAGAACACGTCAAGAACCTCGAGGAGTTTTTCCAAATGGTACGTGTTTTCGCTAGTAGTAAGTGTAAAGTTTCATTAATTGTGTTGATTCGTATTCGACTATAGAAACTACCCCCAGGATTTCCTGTCAAGTTTGAGTTGCCGATGATGTTCACGATCCGTGTGGCATATACTTTTCAGAAAATCACACTGAATCCGCAATTGGATCCTAAGATGTTTGAAATTCCGAGCGATTACCACGAAGTGTTCACACTAGATGAAGTGCGTTCATAGATGGATAGTTTTGCAGAACTAAGTAATAGATAGGTAGGTTTAACAATACTGTAGTGGATCTGCGTGCGTCGTCTGCACTAATAGGCTTCTAGGCGATTTCCAGCTTCGTGAAATTCATCGTAGGGGTCGAGTTCATCTAGTAGCAGATCATCTTGTGCGTCGTCGCTCTCTGTCTCGCGTCGAATAACGGTCTCGTCAGCAGCGAGAATTGTGTCACCAAACTCTGGAGAATCGTCTCCTTCAAACACCTCGCCAAAGTTCGACAGGACTGGAGGGATATTCACAGTCGAACTTCCCCGAAACATTGGGTTTGAACTTCGCATCTTGATCGCCCAAGCCGAAGCGTCCATCGACGAATACAGAGCAGTCGTACCAACACCTGCTAACAGCAGCAAACTCAGTGTAACGATGACCTTGTTCCGCAAAGCTCGGCGCTGCTCCAAATGTTTAGACAGAATTGTCGACTCCGACAACGTTTTCATCTTCGCAGGTGACTCGTGACACTCGTAGTTGGCTTCTTCTAGTGACGAAAAGAACTCTTCGTCCATGTCGCGATACGCACTTGAGTGGCTGCGCCGGCCCATGATGTTGAGTTAGCCTCTGATTGTCTGACTAATGGTGCACTAATGACAAGTCTTCCCTCCACCACAACGTGATCTTGAATTGGGAGCACGGTCAGGTCCGTTGATGTTTTCTCCTTCGCCAAATTAGCTCATCTACAGCAAACGGTTTCTGGTCCGTTGCTACATAAGTGAAAACAATCTCTGAAGGAGATTATTTGAAGGAGGTCTGTGTTGCTGACAAGTAAACTCAAATGCTTGTTCAGCTAGGCTGTTGTTAGTAGTCTGCGCATGACCCTTCTAAACAGATCAACTTCAACGTCAGGATCAAGTTTTTCGTCTTCACTCAATCACAAGCGTATTTCCAAGAATCAATGATTCTGCCTCTGAACAAGCTATCAACAACGCACCATATTGAAAGCCCCCATTAGTTTCTCTAATATGCTTGTCAGTGCTCCATAAACGGAGAATTTATACAAACATGAATCATGTTCATCGTCTATGATCTTTTCTCCAAAATTTGAGTTGGTCATCGTGTTACATGATGACCATTGCTCTTCAGCATTAGTGTCAAGCAATTAGACCACGGCTTTGAAAACATAGCATTTTCTTATCAAGTTGAAATGGAGATCAACTATTATACTAAGTAGATAAGGAGTTGGTTGGTGGTCCGAAAGTCCAATCACATACCATTGTACACAATTGTACAATGGCAAGATTGTTGTTCATGTTGCACCCCATCCCATTGAGTTATCTCTCCCTCCTGGATGTCTACTCACAATCGAATTTGCTCTCCTAGCCTCAAACGGGAACTCGACCAAATCCCAATGGTATCCACGAAGCTCTTCACCCCCATCACATTGGGCGGCAAGTCGAACCAGTTGACACTGCAACATCGCGTAGTGATGGCTCCGTTGACCCGTCTCAAACATGGCGAAGAAGGTGTCCCGCCTGAGATCACGGCCACGTACTACGGCCAGCGTGCAACTAAGGGCGGTCTCCTTATCGCTGAAGCTACCAACATCAGCCCACATGCTCGTGGTTACGTCGGCAGTCCCGGTATTTTCAACCAGGTTCAGATCGACGGCTGGAAGCGTGTGACCGACACGGTCAAAGCCAAGGGAGGTCACATGTTCCTGCAGTTGTGGCACACTGGTCGGATGAGTCATCCCCTCACGCAACCCAATGGTGAGCTACCTGTATCTTCCAGCGCCACGGTGGACATGTCGAATATTACGATCTATACTCGGGAAGGTCCCAAGCCCCAAGTGCCACCTCGCGCTTTGGAGACGCACGAAATCCCGCTCATTGTGCAGGACTACAAGAAGGCGGCGGAGAATGCATTGGCTGCGGGTTTTGATGGTGTTGAATTCCACTGCGCCAACGCGTATCTGATAGAACAGTTCTTGCAGGACGGTATTAACGATCGAACAGACCAATACGGTGGATCCGTTGAGAACCGTGCTCGCGTCTTGTTTGAAGCTCTGGATGCAATTCTGGAGGTTGTGGACTCGAGTCGTGTCGGTATTCGTCTGTCCCCTTACGGCATGAGCTTCGGCCAATTTGAGTCGGACCCTGTTGGGATGTACGGTTACGTGCTGAAGAAGCTGAACGACTACAATCTGGCCTACGTGCACCTTATTGAGCCTCGTGCGTTCGCAGTGCACGAAAACCCGAACGCTCCGACGGATGGATCTGTGACCCGCACCATCCGCAAGATCTACAACGGTGTTTTGATGTCTGCGTCGGGCTACGACCGTGATTCGGCCATTAAGGCTGTGGACGGTGGTGACACGGACCTGGTGGCTATGGGTCGCTACTTCATCTCAAACCCCGATCTGGTGAAGCGTCTGGAAATCGACGCTCCCTTGAACCCGTACGACGCCAAGACGTTCTACGCCCCGGGTGAAATGGGCTACACGGACCAGCCCTTTTTGGAGGAGAACGATACAGCACCTTGAATCAAATGAAACAACTCGAGAGAAATGTGCTGAGAAATAGAAAGTGAGTACGTAGAATTGAGGTTAAACAACATGATGCTTACACTTCGTTTTCAATATAGTAGGAGTGAGTGCACAACTCATACATGCATGCAAAATAGTGTTGAAGCGGTCTCGGAAGCCCCGTGTTATTAGTGTCATGCAATTGAATGTATCAACTCGCTTACAATAACATTTTAGAGAGTACCATTCGGATGTTCAACATCCTATCACTAAACTTTATCACTGAATAGTGCACCTCATGACGCCGCATCAAGATTCCATCATGGAATCGCATTAGCAAGTTTACGAGTTACATCTGAGTATTCAAGAAACCAAAATTACCGTACACCATTCATTTGTCTCGGAACTGCTTGTTTTACAACACGCACACTCGTCAGCAACCAAACAAGCTCTTCACTTTATCCCCTTTTCGGAACTTTAATCCCGTAAGCCATGTTTCAAACATCAACGTCAAAGTATAAACCGCATTATTACTCACTAAGTACTTGAAGTATTTCTCGTTTGAATGCACAACTGAGCTACATTGCATAAAAGTATTCGAACAGTAACCCACAAATACAAGAAAATCATTTCTCACTGCCACCACATTTGCGTGGGTTTTCAGGATCAATTCTGTTCATATAAAGTCTCGAATACTTCCGCTAAGCTAAAAATTGTCGCCACAACCTATCCCGAAATCAGCTTCTATTAACTGTTCTTTCGTATGAACCTTAGATTCCATGGTCTGGTCGCCGATAAATTTGTTCTCACAAGTCATAGGCCTCCATCATTATTTGTGATCTTGGCGACGACTTCCCGTCGACATTTTGAGTTGGTTTGAGCTCTGTGTTAGTCAGATTTTCCGTCACATGCACAAATGATACGGATGCAGGCACTCTGGAGAAATCAATATTGCTTTTTTACACGTCGAGTGACTCACAAACAACTGTGCAGGTTGAGTGACTCAACTATAGTCACGATGTCAGTATCAGATCAAGGTAATAGCAGACCTCGTGATAGGCAAAGCTGAAGGTTCCTTGGCCAAATCACCTCGCCTTACATCAACAGAAACTGGTAGTAAGTTACTCCAATCCCACCTCTATAGCAAGCGCTTTCGTAGCTGTTCGAGGAACACAAACGTCAGCAGTGTCTGTGGTCCAAGACGCATATACGCCGGCAACCATCCCTTGTATAGTCCCCGCAGTCCTTCATGTTTCACCACCTTGACAAAGCAGTCCGTAGCGTTCTTGTACTCGTTATGATGCATGTTCATCAACCTCGTTTTGACCACATCTGCCGGTGCACAGGCCGTTGTAGCCACTAGACCAGCAACCATACTGGCCAGAATGTGCGTCTGCAGATTATCATGCATCGGCACCACAGTATTCTCAAGAATCGAAGCCTTCGCCAAGTCATAAGCTGCAATTTGTCCCGTCGTAAGCAACATTGCACGAATCATATTGGGTCTCACCCCACGCATCAACGCTGCGAGTCCCTCCTCCTTTTCCACACGAATCAATCCGTCAATCGCATGTTTGTAGTTGCGTCTCTTCTCGACTGGCAACCGACTATCGGCTTGCATGCGAATGTTGACAATGTCTGCGGGGTTCCCCACAGCTCCTCCGATGACTCCCCCGACCATCCCCAGTAGTACGTTGTGACCGGTGGAGATCGGGTGACCGTCATTACGTCGCACTGCCTCGTCTTTGAGGTAGTGATAGACTGCGAAGCGCATGGTAGAATACGTTCCCTCCCTCATGGCTCCCCCCGAAATGCCCTGGTAGAGTCCGCGTAGTCCTTGTTGCTTGAGAATGCGACGGACAGTCTCCAGGAGTCCCAGATTCTCTTTCTTGGACGTCTGCAAATGAATCTTCAGTAAATCGAACGGATGTGTGAAGAACACGGCACCAACGGCCGAAATGCCTCCGAACGTGTAACTTGCTAGAGGAGGTCGCTTGTCATTGCTGTGGACCATTGTGACGTGGTGGAGATGGACTGAAAACGGAACTGAAACGGTTCCGACAGTCTCGATTTGAATGCGCAATATTTTGAACGTCGACGGAATGGACAAGTGTGATTGGTGG
Source organism: Phytophthora litchii (assembly GCA_002812785.1). Classification (NCBI taxonomy): domain Eukaryota; phylum Oomycota; class Peronosporomycetes; order Peronosporales; family Peronosporaceae; genus Phytophthora; species Phytophthora litchii. Next base: position 7,131 of record PCFV01000314.1, on the reverse strand, counting down.
AATGAACGAACAGGGATTGGCTGAAATAGGACGCGTCATCAATGTGATGGGAAGCACTACCGACTTCGTGATACAATTTGAAATCGACAAATTCCTAGCTCGATCTAATTATTTCTTTCCTATTCCAAGTAATCGATACAGTTGAGTCCCTCTCTAAACAACATCTTTGAGAGTGGAAGAGAGAATACAAGTACTGCAGAGTTTCGATGCCAGGATGATACTCTTTCAGGTTAAGAGGTGATTAGTGCTTTCAGATAATGATAATTCTCGAAACAATTCTTTAATTAACAAAAACGACACCAGTAGTTTGTCTTTAAAAAACGTTTCCCGGTCTGGAGAAGGGTTTAAACTTTTGTTGCACCGCCTAAGTCATTCATACACTCGGGAATCAGGGGAGTCGACTGGATGTAAGCTCGCGCAACCCAACTACTTACTGAGGTACATCATAATTACTGTTACCCTCTCTGTGTCAATGCAAAGCACTAGTTTATAGGTTTCCGGTCCTTTTGATTTTTTAAAAGCTCGACTTTTCCTATTACCAGTCATTTATCGTGCTCGCTGATATAACAAGCTGACCAGGCTGAACTTGGGGCTACTTCAGTCACCATTAACCGCCACGTTAACAGTCTACTCGTCCACTTATCAAAAAAAAAATTTGGTATACAGGAAAACAAGAAAACAACGATGAATTCGAGTAGCAAGTTGAGCTCTGCAGAGGCTTGAGTGTAGTAGTATCAGCTATAGATCGGAAGAGTGAACCCTTGAGTTCAGTATAGTACTGCGACTTTTAAAGAAATATTCTCAGAGAAGCAGGACCATGGGGGCATCATGGGGGGCGAACTATCGAGCAGAGCGCCGTCGTATCGGACTGAGGGGGGTTGGCAGTGCCAGTTCTGAGGATAATGTAACCGTGCTCAGAAATTGGAAAACTTCTGTGGATCCTCTTGTACCCCCAAACAGTCGGTGGCACTCAAAACAAACTGGGGTAGTGAAAACTACAGATGACTTGTTGGTGTCGAGCATGCGCGATGCAGCACAAGAGGCTGATGATACAGATAGTATTTCAGCTTTTCTGATTTCATGGGTTGGTCGAGAGCTTTTGAGGAAATTGAGAGAGTACGAAAATGAGCCGAGACTACTTGTCAAGCTAGCAGATACTGGACGAGTAGTGACAATTATTCAGAAATCTTCGAAGACATTGCGAGAGATTTCCAATCTTCGGGCAACAGGCAAATTGATACGAGCCCGACAACAGTTTATGGTAGAAAGAGAAGCGCGGATAATGATGTACGGGATATTGTTAGATGATGAAGCAGAGTTCCTGGCTGCGATGGGTGACGACACGCAGCAACTTGAGATTTTGACATTGTTGAAGCACGGTTTCGAGATGTATGGCGCTGTACTGACTCCTCGAGAAAAGCACATCATAGTCAAGGTGTATGAGACCATTTGCCACTATTCTGGCATTGTGATAGGTAGCATTCCTGGCTGGTTCGCCACAACTACATGCACATGGCCCCGTGCTGCTAAGACAGTGATGAAAGATATTACAGAGGAGAAATTTTTACGTCAAGTGGATGTTTGGTCTGAGCTACATCATCCGAATGTTCGCAGCTTGTATGGTGCATGCCATGTTGGAACCCCTTTCGCTATTCACGAATACAGTGTTTCTGCTTCTAAATTGCATCTTTCGTGGAAACTATGGCAGGGTATTCTAGGTGGACTTCAGTATATGCACGAACGAGGATTGACGCATGAGAGATTCTCACCTGATATCGTTGTGGGTTTAGTGTCTGAGGGAAGGCTGGTGCTAAGCGGAATGGGATTAGTACGTATTGCGGAAGATGATCATATCAGCAGAAGTGGTATGATATTACAATCATCTGACGTGAAAGCATTTGGCCTTGTCCTATTAAATTGGCTTGAATCTGCTCGAATCGGTAAGGTATCTCCTGGTCCCTTTGTAAATAACGACGAATGGATTTTACTTAGATACATGTGCACAACTGAGATCGCCACAGTTGACCGTGTTGCGTACATGATGGACATTTTAGTGAATGAAGAGACTAAACAGAACGGATCACACGTCAGATTAGACATATTGACTACCGAATGGGATACAGCTTTAAACTTCAACGCAATTCAAACACGACTGAGCATTCCGCATTGAAGAATTGGTTGACTTATGCTGAACAGAGCATTTCTAAAAAACACACACGGAGCAACTACGAGATACAAGCAACTGGAGATAACATCGGGGCAAATTTTCTCCAAGAGTTAGCAAAACAAGAACGATCGGGCAAAAATGCGGTGGCTGTGAACTACTTGCGTCGGGACGTTGAGAATAAGCTTAAGCATTATCTAGACGAGCCGTCACTGCTCATTCGATGGACATGTACGGGCCGTATTGTCCGAGATCTTGAAAACGCCATTGTTGCTGCGTCAGACATTCTTAACCTTCAGGGTATGCACGAGGATTTACTTTTGTCATTGCAGTCAGAGCGTGACCATTGTACTAGTTTTTATGAGAGTTTGATTGCGGATCCAGACACGTTAACGAAGGAATTGGGTGATAAGCATCAGCAAAATCAGTTGCAAGCCTTGTTACGATATGCGTGGGAGAAATACGGTGAAGTTTTGGGGCCACAGGAACTAGATTTGACCTCAGCTATGTACGATGTCATTGTGCAGAATTCTGGAGTAATAATTACGTCGCTTCCGGTGTGCATCGGAAAACGAGTGGTCATTTTCTCAGAAGTCCCCTATCAAAGGTGGAGAAGGCGTTTGTGTACGTCAGATTGACTTGTGGGGACAGCTGAACCACCCGAACATACGAAAATTTTACGGTGCTTGCCATGTCGGCAGTTCCCCCTTTGCCATTCACGATCAAAGCAATCTAATCAATCCACACTTTATTTCTAACAATTATAATTTGTGGAAGATGATGCTGGATTACGCGCATGGACTGGAATATGTACACTGTCGTGGACTTGTTTTTGAGTCTTTATCGCTGGATGATTTTCATGTTACGTGGAATGGAAAACTAGTATTAAGTGGGATGGGTTTAGTGCGACAGAAAAATTTACGGCGTGACAGCATCGATGTGAGAGCACAAGATAACGATTTTACCGGCATTTCCTCGAATATTTTCGCATTTGGTGTGGCTTCGTTCAAGTTGTTTGCTTCGGCACACACAGGGATTATACCGTCGAACTTGAATGGTGCTAATTCATTGATAGAGATCATGGAAATACCCAACAAATTTACATTTGGCATTGATGCTGCAAAGTACCCAGCATTGTTTTACATCGTAAGCAAAATGTCAGTTATGGAAAGGACCTTCCTGTCAGATATTTGTGCTGATGAATTCTCGAGCATGAATCAGGTCATTAAGCGGCTTGAGAAATTGGCCAATATTGTGAAGGTATCACGTGTTTCTCAAAAGACTTTAATTCACTTAAATGAGTACGAATATCCGCTTAAGAGAACGTTGGAGGAGATCGATAAACTAGCTAAGAGCATCGACAGCTTCTATCGGATTAACCAGCCAGTTGTTGACCGCCTCATGGATATTTATGCGCAGCTAACAGGAGTGGTGCTGCTCCCATATTCAGTAGTTGAAGATTTTAGCGAGCTGGTACAGCGTTTCTATGGTTCTCTAAACGATCGACTGGATGCGTGTGACTTTGGGGGAAGTGCAGCAATGTGTGAAAGCGCTGCTCTCACCATTGCTGATAGAAATCACAGCTTTCACCACCAACTGGATGAGCTGATGTGGAATTCCAGGTTCTTGAGTGACACTTCAGGTATTCATCAATGGCGAGATATCTCTCGACAGCAGTCCCACATGTACTCTGGTGAACGGGTTGACCATCCTGCATGGCTTCTCCCTAGTGATGAGGTTCGAATCATTAAACTTATCGCGAATGGGTCATTTGGAGCTGTGTATTGGGGAAAGTGGCTGGGTACGGATGTGGTAATGAAAAAGGTGTTAACAGACCAGCTGGAAGCTAGAAACCGCACACAGTTTCAGAGTGAAGCTGAATTATGGTTTTCACTAAACCATGCTAATGTGATTAAATTGTATGGTGCGTGCAACGAGATTGGAAAACAGCCCGTATTTGTATGCGAACGCGCGGTTAGCGGTACACTTGCAGAATTTTTAAAAGGCAAGTCACGGGAGGAGATATGGGATTCAGTGTACGGTGCATCCTTGGGTCTGCAGCATCTTCACCGACAGGGCATCGTTCACGGCGACCTGAAGGGGAACAACATTTTGGTCTGCGAAAACAACTTTGTGAAGTTGGCTGATTTTGGTATGAGCATTGTTTCAAACGGTAGCGCATCGTATCCAACTGGAAAGTACATCGGGGCAATTCGTTGGAAGGCCCCTGAATGCATGCTAGGAGATGGTCCAACATTCGCATCCGACATTTATTCACTTGGTATGTGCATTATCGAAGTAATAACTGGTAACTTTCCCTGGGGTACTTTGCAAGACTCGGTTGTGGTATATAACGTTGTTAGAAGAGAACTACCACCTCGTCCACCTGTTTTCAATGATGAGGAATGGGACCTGGTTACTCGCATGTGTCAATTCGACCCTACCGCCAGATTATCAGTTGGGGCTGTCGTGTGCCTTCTTTATCAACTGTATGCAGGGCGTAATTCAGCACATGCGCAGATTGAACAAGAATATCTGAATGAACCCACGGACACACTGGAGCTTGCTACTTTTTCTGCTGTACGAATACGTACAAGTGACTTTGCACGCCTCGATAACAAATCCCAATGGTTCATTCCATCGTATCAAATTAAATCCGATGAGTACCTTGGTAGTGGATTATTTTCCGCTGTTTACAGGGTGCAATGGCTTGGTGTTGAAGTAGTTCAAAAACAACTGAATATCCGTCTTAAGACATCACCAGATTTGCCTGTCCAGTTCAGGCAAGAATTTGACGTGTGGTCCAGACTGAATCACCCGAATATTGCTAAGCTCTACGGTGTTGGGTTTAATAAGATACCTTTCTTCGTTTCTGAGCTCGGTGTTAGTGGACGACTGAAGGATTATGCTATAGGAAAAACTAGATCACGCGTTTGGCGCTGTCTTTTCGATGCAGCGAGAGGCTTGCAATATATTCACGGATTGGGCATTATCCATGACCACCTCAACGGCAGTAATATTCTTGTTTTTGATAAAGGCATTACCAAGTTGGCAGGGCTCTCGAGATGTATTTTCGCGGAGGCTGCAGATCGTAAAGATGGTTCAATCAGTGCAATTTGTTGGCAATCACCTGAGCGCATAAAAGGAGGAAAACCATCGTTTTCATCCGATATATACATGTTCGGCATGTGCATAGTTGAAATTATAACGGAGGAATATCCATGGGGCCAGTTACCAGATGCAGCTGTCGCGTTCAATGTTGACAATGGAAGAATACCTGCACGGACTGATAGATTCAACGATCTGGAATGGGACTTAATTCGACGCATGTGCCAATTTGATCCTTTCCAAAGGATCAGCATTGATTCCGTCGTCTGCTGGTTGAAGTATTTTACCACAGAACAGTGACGTAATTAGGTGCATCAGGTAGGGTTCACTACATCGAACAAAATGTTGAGCAGGATTGTATCCTGCCACCATGTTATTCGGGTACTCAAGTGGGGATTACACTCTCAAACTGAAAGATACCGAAAAATCAATGAAAGAACATCACCAGGAGTGAGTGACCGATTAAGTGCTGCAGTAACGAGCACGACCGTGTTGAATGCCCGTAATTCATATTTACAATCACACACAGCTATCAACAAGTCCCCGTAACCCATCCTTTGAGCCTAAAGAAGTTCAAGTGGATGATGATAAGACCGCTCCAACTAATACGTCTCACAAATTGTATGGGTTCTTAACCGACTAGTGATGATCGTGCCGAGAGGGAGGAGCGATATTCACTTTATTTTCCGAGTATATACATTAGATGAACTTGCTGATCGACAGGAAATGAAATATCTCAGCTCGTAAATTTGCGAAAGCCTTAAGAATATTTTCGGAGGGGGGTGACCTAGCAGTGCGGGGAAACTAAAGCACTTGAGCCTAATCACATAGACAAACTTTTGGATTGGTCGGTTACCCTTTCAAGCAAGATGGGCGCTGGGTTCTGGACGCTTGTTAACCTTGCTGTGTGCAAATTTGTTTTGAATGGACTCGCAAGCATTGTCGTGTGTATCGTTTACATTCGCTTGTAGGAGATTGCTCCTCCACTGCTGACGTAGTTCATCAATATATGAGTGATCTTGTAAATTTACTCGCATCCTTCAGCACGGACACATTATACATAAAATCTTTATCATTGAAATGTATGTTCAGAATTACTCTAGAGCACGAGATTTCAGAGACGGTTTCGATCTACTTCACCAAGTTTTCTATTACTTGCGTTATTTGAGTGCTTTGTGGATGCACCAAGCCCCCGTTTTGATCCAGGGTCAACTACCACATTCACCCGGACCTCATATTTTCGATAGAGACGAAAAGTTGAGCAGTCCATAGAATAATGAGTGATAGTGTACTTACAAGATCGAGTACAAACAAGGTTTAGCGCCAGTACAAGCAAGAGTGTCAAGAGGAGCGAGTGTGTACGTTACCACACTCCCAGCATTCTTGATGAGCGATGTGTAGGTGATGGAGAGTAGATAATCGGGTCTGATGGCGAGGCGAGTGTGTTTTCGCTGCGTTCGGTCTTCAATTGGTAATAAATCCATCCATTATGTAGTCCAGTGTGGACAGCATTTGTTTAAGTGACTGATTAGAGCGGTAAGTAGTTTGCTGACGGGAAATACTTTCAATCTCCATCTTTACAAAACGGAGATCTGATAATCGCTTTCGTGTGTTTCTGTTTGGTAAGCCAACAGGAAGGATCGATCGAAATGGGGGCGAGCTTTTTGGACCTCCGAGCCACAACATTTCCACGCTTAGAGGCATCTTTGGAAACGTAAACCCATTCATTGCACCGCGTTGATCACCAGTCTGGAGATGGTCATAATGTATTTAACTGTTCAAATTCTTCTTGGATGTACTGTTCACGTATAAATTATACTATAATTTGTTGACAACCAGGGATCGGTAGTAGATTTGAA
>PCFV01000313.1:0-33990 GCA_002812785.1 Phytophthora litchii | reverse complement strand
CACTGCATTGGCGTTGTTAACAGGAATATCCATGCCGGCAAGTAACTCCAGACAACTCGAGGCAGCTGAGCACATGGAGATGGAAGCTTCGTCGTGCAAATGCAAGTCCCCACCACGTCCATGCATCTTTTTCCACGGGATTGGAAGTGCAAACGAGATGGAGGAACTGCAAAACTCTCCGAAAAAGGCGAGCGGACGAATGGGAAACATGAACAAGCATGCTCTGTGCTGCTCGACAGTGAAGTACGCTATTTTGAACACGATGGACTACAGCTGGACGAACGATACGCTTCAAGAAAATTTTTGTGATCGCGCTCTCAGATTCAGTGACATCAGTGACGTGAAGTCTGGTACAATCACGAATACCGTTATCATACATTCCATGGCTGGACTCGTCATGTCAATGGCTCTAGCAACAGGTAAATGCAGTTTTGGTGAGGACTCGACATGGGTGGCAATCAGTTCGCCAAATGACGGGTAGTATGGTCTCCGACTATTTCGATGACTTCTGCAGCGGCGAGGTCAGCAATGTTGTGACGGATTTATTAGAGTTCATTGGCCAATGTCCTATGCCACTATCTCGACAGTCCGTTGCGTATCAAAATGAGAAGTATGCGTCCAAGAAACTCAACGCGGCGTACAGAGCAGCCCAGAAAGCTTATGCAATCAACGTGGATGCTGCAATGTGCAGTGACAACCCAAATGGCCTTTTCTCCCCATATGAAGCTATCATGCTTTTGACAGCAAAAATTGTTGATCATAAGTCTCCTGAGAATGACGGGCTAGTGGAATTTCAGAGCTGCGCAAAAGGCCTCGATAAATCCAAGTTCGGCAAAAGCTACAAGGACAAGTTTTACAAACCCGAATTGAATCACGCAGATACAGTGTTTTTGACTGGCGATGGGTGGTACAAGGACTCTCAGAAACCTGTGATGGTACAAGGACTCTCAGAAACCTGTGAACTGGTTCGAGTGCTTGCTCTAGGTGTGTCCTGTGGATTTGTAAAACACTGTTATGGAGAAAATGGCTCGATAGGGTACTACGTCGTACTCGTATGAGCTCTTCTGTCACGATGATAATGTAAGTACTGAAATGTATCTCACAATGACTCCTAGGCGGAATCACGCTAGGTAGTTAATTCAATAATGCTACTAGTAGTGCTCTAACAAAGACACTTGTTCATAAATCCCAGTGGTTTTAGTAGCAGGCCAAGGCGTGGATACCGCCTCCATAGGTCAATATGCTGGTGAGGTACATTCGCCTTCAAACATAACTGGCTGGGCTATTACGGACGCTAGGATAGCAGATCTTGACAAAGTACAAGGGAAGAATGGATATATGTTAGAGACACGAAAAACGAGTAAAAGCTTACCGAAAACAATATCTTGAACTCAATTCTCTGAATTTATTTCAACGATATCCTTTGTGAATGCTACTTGTGACGACAGGGTTATGTTGGTCCACACCGGTTGTGCTGTCGTCGTGCTGCATTACGGCAGTACTAAGATTTCCTGAAGGTGTGCGCAACAGTGAGGGCTGATTGTTGGATGTACTGTGCTCCGCTGTGAAGGCTGACTGCTATTGTGTGCTCATGTATTTTTTGTATTCGAACAAGCAGTTTGGGTAATAGAAGCTTCGCATGAGTGACACCAGTTGATCGCGAATGAAAACGCCCACGACAAGGTATTTTATATGAGGTCATGCTACGAAAGCCTAGAGCTTTTAACACGGTTTAGTGATCCATTCGTCAAAAGAGCCAGCACTGTATAGTCTCCTCTAAGTACGATGAGTCAGTCCGTATTGCGGTATTTGACGAGGAGCTCCGTTCTCGTCCGACGCGTGTGTTCTCAGGTCAATTTCTCCGTCCATAAGAATGGCCATGACGCACCGCCGAGTGCATTTGATGTGTCTGCGTCTTCTATTCATTGTCGTACCAATTGCACTCGTTGGTGTGCTCTGTTCGGCCCACATGCACGTGTCGGAGCGAAGACATCTCCAGCAGCAAGCACGCGACATGTTCTATCACGGCTACCGCAATTATATGGAGCACGCCTATCCATGGGATGAACTGAAACCACTAAGCTGCTCTGGACGCCGTTGGGACCGTCGTGAACGGGGCGACCTCGATGATGTTTTAGGGGGGTTCTCGTTGACACTTGTCGATTCGCTGGACATGTTGGCGGTGCTGGGAGATCGTGACGAGTTCGCACGGGCTGTGAAGCTCGTAACCAGCAATGTATCGTTCGACCGAGACGTGACAGTGTCGGTGTTCGAGTCCACCATTCGGGTCATTGGGGGGCTCGTGTCGGCGCACATGTTAGCGTCTCCGGAATACTTCGGAATGATGGATAAGAACGAGTACCATGGAGAATTGTTGCAGCTAGCAGAGGATCTAGGACGGAGATTATTACCGGCATTTGATACACCTACAGGGATGCCGGTACATCGTGTAAATTTACGAAAGGGGGTGATGCCGAAAGATCGGACAAAATTGACATGTCCAGCAGCAGCGGGGTCGTTGTTGGTGGAGATGGCGTACTTGTCGAGGTTGACAGGGGATGATAGGTTCGAGGCGAAGGCGAAAGAAGCCGTTATGGCGATTTGGGAGCGACGATCGGATCTGGATTTGCTTGGCAGTGCTATTGATGTAGGCTCGGGACAGTGGGTGCACTCGCATGGAGGTATTGGAGCGGGGCTGGACTCGTTTTTCGAGTATTTACTGAAGTATCATCTTATCAGTGGGGATTCGCAGTGGCTAGCAATGTTTAATGCCAGCTATCGGGCTGTTGAAACACACGTGAATCATGGCGACGTGTACATTGAGGTGGATATGAATGGAGGCAAGAATCAGGTGCGTGCTCGTCGTGTTTCGGCGCTGCAGGCGTTCTGGCCGGGACTACAGGTGCTGGCTGGTGATGTATCGGGCGCTATTCGTACTCATGAGCACATGTTTCCACTCTGGGATGAGTACGGTGCCATGCCTGAGCTGTTAGATCTGGCCCCTCATGGCAAGTCGAAACCTGGAAACCGTGGTACCGTGATTAGCTGGGCACGTACGTCTCCGCTCCGTCCTGAGTTGATTGAAAGTACTTATCATCTGTATCAGGCCACACGAGATCACAAGTATCTCAAGATGGGTCGACAAATGCTGCAAGACATTCGTCGTGTATCCGAGGTGCCCTGTGGTTACGCGGCTGTGGGAAATATCCATACGCTTGATGTCGAAGATCGCATGGACAGCTATTTCCTTTCAGAGACCGCAAAGTACTTATACTTGCTTTTTAGCGATGAGCCAGATGTGATCGTCCCAGCTCCACCAGCATACCGAGAGAAAAATACTACAGCATCGACGAATCGAACCTGCACCTCAGTGACACAAGAACAGACCCACACACTTGAGTCATCACTAAATTGCGCAAATCATATCATCAACGCGAGCTCTACTTCAGAGGAGACTTCCTACGTTAGAAGGAACAGGAAGGCTCTCAAGACATCCGACGTTGTCTTCAGCACTGAAGGCCACATCTTGCTGCTTGACTCGCATCTTTTCAGAGATACCAAGAAACAGAAAGCATTGTCTGCTCCAGTGAAGTGTGAGAATGGCAAGCTCCAAAACCACAAGCGTAATATAGAGCTGGCTGCTGCACGAGAAGTCCAAGCAGCGCCTCAGGTTATCCCTGTCGGCGTTGCTGTGCGCCTCGGCGATGTACACGTGATGACACTTGTGGCATCTCCTGCCAAGTTTGGTTATCAGGTCACGACCCCAGCAGCAGTTGAAGCACCATTGATACTTTTTTCTCCGGACATTGGCGAAGCTTGCGGTTCTATAGACACTGAACGTGTTCGAGGCAAGATTGTGATGGTGGCTCGCGGTACGTGTACGTTTGCGGAAAAGGCCTTGAGATTACAAAGTGCTGGCGCAGTGGGTGTTGTAGTTATCAACACTAAGGCAGCTTACAGCAGATATCCCAACCGTAAGTACTCACTGGCTGACGACGCGCGCGGACTTGGCCAGTATGTGACTATCCCCGTTGTTTTAGTTGCTCGTGAGGATGCCATGCAGTTGCACCGGCATGCAAGCTTGAAGCGGATACTGAGCGATGAAGACGGTGATACAGATGAGGTTGATAGCTCAAGTGTGCTTGTTGGTTCGCTCTCACCATGGCTGTACTGATCAACAAAGTTTAGGGAATGACAATATGATAGAAGGTAAAATGCGAAATGTATATACTGTGGATAGGTACCAATGCAAAAGTACATCAAGATCAATAGCATCCGTCGTTGTTAATTACGTACGTTGACTAGGGAGGTGTTGCTGTGCTATGCCTATCATTATAAGCCTAGATGTCTTCGTCAAAAACGGTGAGATCTACACGGACTTGGTTGCCCTTGGCCAGTTCTTCGTCATCATCATCCGCAATGAGGTTCACAATCTTGTCGATGATGAAGCTAGAGCGTTGCTTCTGCAGTGTCACGTCGTGTGGCTCATCATCCACTGCGAGCATCAATATGTATTTCAGCAGGATAAGCCCATGCTCAATGCAAACAAAGAGCCACAATCGCTCATGGCTCGTCAAGTCTGATGTCGTGCGTCGAGATGTAAAAAACACAAGTGCCACATTGGTCACCATCGCGATCGAGCCCATAAGATCGATGATAGTTCCCCATGTACCAATATCCTGTGCTCCTCGAGGGTCCGGCCGCCTTGTAGCATTAACCAACTTGTGTGCGTCGATACGAATCTCGAAGAAGTTGTTGAAGAGAGCGAAAGCTGGAGCCAGCGGGAATGATACTACAAACAACGTCACATATCCAAACTGAATGATCATTTCGTTGTAGTCATCGAACGTTCCCTTCTGGTCGTACAAGTCCAGATCCAGCTGTTTCTCGATCGCTGAAGGTTCACGATACAATCCATTCTCTTTCGACTTGTTCGGCTTGAGTTTTTTCATGATCCAAGGTAGACCCACTTCAAAAAAATTGCCAGATGTGAGGCGCAAGATGAAAATGATGGCCAAACTCATCATGAGCTCGTCCATGCATCCATGGCCTTCCGGCTTGCAGGATTCATTACCCTCTACAGAAGTCTTGATGAATGCCACGTAGAATAGACTCGCGTACGAGTTAACGAACTGGAAGAGGAAGGTTTTGCCAATCAGGTGGTCTTCGTACTCCGTGTCCGTACGGTGGTTCTCGAAGTGGTTGAGCTTCTCAGCCACAGAACTGTAGACGTTGTTCATAACCATAATTTGAATGGCGTTCACTGTGGACGCTGCTGCACCACCCAGTTGCATACCATTCACTGTGAACATATCCTTCCATTTCCCTGATGTAGCAGCGTAGCGGAAAACGAAGATTCCAGCCACGACACCGACAACCAGCAGAATAAGCATTGCAATGAAAAACTAATAGGTCACAAGAAATGGTGGATCAGCACTCTTCCTTGGTAGTATCCACGGCGATTTAAAACGTACCAGGGAGCCCATAATGCGGCGGAATCTTGCTTGTGGGCTGAAGTAGCGTATCTCCGATCCATCAATGGGGGATGTTGTGAGATTTCCTTTGAACTCCGGGCGTTCTACCTCCTCTTCCTCAAACGTAGACATACCCCACTCAAGCGCAAGTGTCGAATTGTAGCGTTTCCAGTACTCGTAGTAGAAGCTGTACCATCATACCCATGTCAACGATAATGCCACTGTTGAACCCTCTGCGACAGAACGTACATTGACCAAAGAGCCATAAAGAGACCAAAGTAGGGCACCAGGACGGAATCGGCAGTATCTTCGACCAACACATCGGCAAAAAGCAAGCACCCGACAATGGCCGGTGCGATCAACCACGTCGTGTAGTGACCTGCACACGATCAACGTAAGAAATCATGACATGTGACAAAGGAAAATACGCTACCCACCAAGCCACGCAAAGTAAAGACCGACTTTCTCGCCGAAGTAGTCTTTGATATCCCATAGTGGCTGCCCCCAAGGCGCGAACTTCCAGCTAAACCACTTTTCTTTGAGCTTTTTGAGCTCTTCAGGGTCGTGTAGTGGGAATGCCGCAACAAGGCACTTGTCTCGCAGCAACTCGCTCAAATTCAGCCCACAGCCGCCCTCGCCTTGAGTCTTGATGATGTTAAGCATCAACTTGATCCTATAACAACACCCAAATCAAGTCAATCATTACTTTCAACGTATTATCACTCTCTGACGTACCGATCAACACCGCGGAACGGGATCTGCTTATGACCGTACTTGCGGTATGCTTTGGCCAGGCGTGGCTCCATATCAAACTTAGCGAAAATGTTCTGGAACGGGTCGCGCTTCGACACATGGTGCTCGTCTTTGATCACGATCTTCTTGATGTTCTGCTCCTCATAACCCGTCTCTGCAATGATGCGGAGCTCGGTTTGGTCGAACTCGACCTTGTAGTCGATCCGATCAGCCTCCTTGGACAATCGCTCTAATGTCGCCCGTAACTTGCAGAACACGTGGCCGCGGTTCGCTGAGTAGAACATCTTGGTCTCAATGCCACCACGAGCCAAGTGTTGCAGAATGGTGCGCATACTGAATTTCTTCTGTTGGTCCGTAAGCTCGGTAACCTCGTTGTGCACTTGGAAGACTAGTACATAGTCGAACGAGTAGCCGTTCTCCTTCTCAAACTCCTCATCCAATTGGACTCGCACGTCCTTCGCCTTGAGTGTGGCATTGAGCGATGATCCACGACGAGAAATCCCCATCTTGAGAGCGTGAAGTTTGCCGGCGACGCCGTCATTTGACATTTTCCGAGACGAATGATACACTCCCTTTTAGGCGCTATAACTATTGCTGTAGGTGGCGGTGAGAAGCACCGACTGCGCAGTTAGAGAGTTCCAGACCTCAGGAACAAGTGGGCAAGTGCGTGGCGGCAACCGATAGCGACGTCGTCGACACCAGCACTGCGATGGAGCTACGTGCGATTCTAAGTTTGAGTCGGGCCGTTTTCTCATGGGTTACGAAATGTACCCATTGTAGAATTGATGGCCCGCTAACCATTGACTTGGGTTTTGTAAGGGCCAAGGTGAAGCTCATGCTTGGAAAATGGTATAGGCAAGTGTGATATATTGCAGACTTCCAGTCGCAAGCTAACTAGGCCACAAAAGCGATCACCTCTGATCTACTATCACGAAGAATGTTGACAGGTTGCGAGTCCTAGGTCGTTCTTCATCTTCACTAGTGAAGCATTTTATCACTATTGTTTCGGGTTGCGTTCAACCGTGTCAACTAACGCTACGCACCATTGCATCGATGTCGGTAGCATTATTCGCCTGCTACAGCTGCCCAATCGTTAATTGCTATGCGGTGGGCATCCGGATGAACACTGTTTTCTCCTCGTTCACCTGTGAGGCCTCTGAGTAGACTACCAGGATGTGGACTAGCGTCAATTCGATCTCGACCTCCACCATGGTTAACTGTGCTCATTAGCCATTCCTCGTGAAGAATCAAGTATTAGACAACTAAATTGTATCCTTTGTCATTCGCATAATGCTATCCTCGTTTAGGCACTACGTGCAGTCTCGAGTCCCATGTCCCGACAGAAGTCATTCTCCATTTGCTTGAAGGTCTCGTCGTCCGCTCCAACCATACCTGGACGCGTCGAATCGGTTTCTTTGTTGGTAGACGTCGAATGATTGTTTGCAGCCGCTGTTCCGGGGACGGCTGATTCCTCGCCACGATTTTGACGTAAACTTGGAGCACCACCCTCGTTGCCTGAACTACCAGACTTTGAAGCACGTGCGGCTTTCATGCGTTCACTTTCGCGCTTGAAATACGCTTCCATGGCCGCACGTTCACCACTAGTGGGTCGTGATAGTGTCCGTGGCACCTCCAAGATGTGCAGGTTCCCGATCTGGTCACCGACTGCGACGAGTTGTTGCTTGATGTTTGTGTTATTGGTGGCGTTGCCACCTCCACCCGCAGGTGGTCCGGGATTATTACGGCCTCTACCAGCGCCACCTTCCACAACTTTCACTCGTCCAGCTCCAGCGCCAGCTGCTCCAGAACTAGCGGAGGCATTTGCAGAATTACCACTGGGGTTGGCTGCCGTCACGAGTTGAGGACGGAACTCAATCGATGTCAGAGCGCACGCTGTGACACCGATGGATAAGCTCGACCGATGCGATTGATCCAAGAAATCCCAAACCTCCAGCATTCCATCAGCTTTGCCCAAGAATATTACACCGGGTCGTGACGGCGAAAACGCTACACATGTGATGGTCGACGGTGTGAGTGGAGAAACGAAAATTGGTCCGTTAGACGCAGCGATCGGGTTAGCGGTATCTCCTGTATTTCCACCTTCGTGCTGTTGCGAAACATTCCAGAGGTGAAAATGAGACTCGCTCGCAGTCAAGAAAATGTTGGGGAAGAACGGAGACGCACAGAGTCCCAAGATTGGTCGGGAATGGTCTCGGCACAGCCACTGGACATACTCAACACCTTCATCGCCACTCCTACCACCATCATCTCCCTTATTGCCTCCTTTTGCTGGTGCGTGGGGTCGCCAGTCAGCATATACGAACTCGCCTTCCTCAGTTCCGCAGTAAAAGTGACTCGTGAGAGCTGGGACTCCTCCTTCACCACCTCCACTTGCACTCTCCTCTCGTGTTTTCTCAAGCCAAAGTGTTTGCAATGCGAGCTCGCCGGGACTGTCGAGCTTCGTCAACGAAATGGAGTAGATAGGCACAAAGTGCACATCGGGTGCGTCCTTGGAGCTCGCAGCCGTGCCAGTCTTATCGACTTTTGCACGCGTCATGCCACGATACTTTGGGTCCTTGAACCGCAAGTCCCAGAACGACACTTGTCCATCCGCTGCAATTGTCACGAACTGGTTGACTGCTCCAGCATCTGCACCTGTGGATGCCACAACGTGTCCTCGACTGTTTACCTCGACACCAGCAGGCAGCCACTGCAGATCCGCTACAGGCCGTCGGTGGCTCACATCAATGTACGACACGTACAGGGGCTTTACGGGTGGCACTTGCTTGTGAGTATCATCGTCACCTCGGCCACCTTTAGAAGACGCAGCACTTGATCCTGCTGCTCCAACACCAGTACTACCTGAGCTCGAAGACGTTTTGGTCGTTTTCATTTTTGATAGCAAGTGTTCGGCTTTAGAAAAGTCCCAGACGAGCACTTGCCCGTTGTAGAGACCTGCAGCTACCAAGTGCGGAGCCGCTGGATTAAAACGCATGGTCAAGACGTCTTGGGGAGATTCAAGCATGACCTGCGGGTGGATGAGGTCTATGAAGTTCCAGATGAGGATGAACGAGCTGTCCACTGTATCAAGCAGGTCAAGGCGTTTTCCAAATGAAGCGTTAGCTGCAGCTGCTACTGCAATGACTCCATGGCGTCTCGGGTGCCAATCGATAGCTGGTAACGTCTTGTTCTTGCTGTACACGAGGTCCGTGAAGCTACGCAGCTCACGCATGGCGTTTTCATTGTTCTTGTTGCCCAGTGAAGCGTCTTCTTCTTCCAAAAGGTGAGCGAAGGGATCCAGAAACACATCCAATGTCTCGTTTTGCTGCAGCGCACGCTCAACTCGAGGCAACACGCGTGTCAAAAATGCTTGGATCTTATCGCTGTCCATTTCAGCTCGACGTTGTGCGGGCTCCATCACGATCGGCTCATATTGCAGAGCACTATTCACAGAACGAAACCAGCTCGTTTGTGTCGTGCCATCCACCAGCGCTGGTGTACCCTGCAGCCCAATATCTTGCTCCAGTCGTGTCAGCTCGTAGTTCGGGTCCTTGTGCTGCCTCCACTCAACGAAACCTGCAAATACCATTACGTTAGTCACATTAGAGGAAGCTACATCCATGATCAAGCTGTAAACATACACTGGTCAGCGTCTCGGTCACTGAACTTGTAATCTGCATTGAGCTCGTCGGACATTTTCGTGACGGACATCGTTATCTACAACGGAGACGACATCAAACCTTGGTACCACAGACAAAGTAACATGAATCCGTTCTACTTTACCAGAGGTCGAGTGGGTTTGACACTCAGCGCTTCCACATCGTCGTGTGTCTCGCGTGCTGTGGCCGAAGTCCACGGACGTGAAAGCACTGGTTTGTCCTCGTACACAATCTTCGACATGTCGTTGGCATCTGCTGCAGCACTCGCCTCTTTCTCTTGAGCCGCCAATGCATCAAGACGATCCTGCTCTCGATTTTTGATCAGCTTCATCTGCGAGTCGAATGATTTTCGTGTAAGACAGAGCAACCAGTTCTCGCCATACGTCTCGTTCGGGTCTGCAACAATGAGAATGTCGTCACCTGTCGACATCTTGGCGATTTCAGCTCGAAACTCATGGAAGGGACACATGAAGCCGACTTGGGCGATCTGGTCCAGCACTTGTTGACGCGTGAACACCTTATACTCCACAGTCTCACGTAACCCGCTGCCAGTTTTGAGTCCTAACGTCTCCATTTCACGCATGGAAATCATCATCGGGCGTGTGCCCTCCGGAGCCGGTTCTGCTTCCTTGGCCCCCATCAATCAACACTATCGGTCCGCACACAAGAATGGAAAGTGCTAAGAGGCTATTGCATTTTGGATTCGTCCGACCCCTCGGGGGGTCTCATGAAAGACCCCCTCCTGTCAAGACATCTATCTTCTAGCTAGATGCACTCGTGTTAGAAGTTCTCGAGCCAATCGAGGTCCCCGCTGTTCCGTGCTACAGGCTCCAGCATCGGCATTTCGGCAGTGGCAGCAGATGCAAGTTGTTCTTCCATCAGTTGCGTCAAAGCCTCGGTTTGCTCTCGATCCACAGTTTTGGATGCCAAGACTACCCAGTCGACACCCCCGAACCATGGGTGTGCACGGATAACGGAGCCACCTTTGGTGATGTCGACGAGACCTTGACCACCCAGACGATCATCCGGGAACGGGTCTAGTAGTTGTTGTACGAGATCACGGGCTTCTGGTGACAAATCGTCGCGTGTGAATTTGAGAGCGCCCTTGTTGTGTCGAGAGATCTTTGAGTACACTGCCATTGTCACGTCCTTCTCGTTAGTGAGTCGTGATGTCGGGTTCGCTTCGGAGCCAAAACTCTTGTCTGCAGTGTTGTCGCCTAATGAATCTTCGTCGTTGGTACTGATTGAGAAAGGTGTACGACCACACAGCATCTCGTAGATGAGGATTCCGAGTGACCAGATATCGGCACTGGAAGTGTGACCTCGAGCGGAGACCATCTCCGGTGCCATGTACTCGGGCGTACCGCAGATCGTGTATGTTCGAGTCTCGTCGGGCAAACGCTTCATGTGGCGAAAGTCGTGAAGTTGTAAGTACCCGCGCGTGTCAACCATGACATTTTCACTACTGAGATTTCGATATGCGTAGCCTGCTTGGTGGATATACTCGAGCATGAGTAGCGCCTGGGCTGCAAAGTCTCGCACTGTCGATTCGTTAGGGAATCGACCGTTTGGTTCGTCAGCTAGCATAGCTGCCAAGTCCGTCACCATGACCGTGTCGAACGATAGGTACAAGGCACGGTCGTCTCGCCAGAATGTTAACATCTCGGGCACTAGCGGCGTGTCCAGACGGATGGTCTTGTGGGTCGTCACGTAGCGCGCAGCTTCATCGCCTCGGCGATCCGACGCCACTTGCTGCAACGAGAATACGTTCACTGTGAAGAATCGTTTGGTGTCACTCACGCCCTGATACAACGCCAAGAAGCCAAAGTCAGTGGGTTGCAGAACGTAGCGGAAGCGCATGTCTTGAGACCGCAAAGGACCCATTGCCATCGAGTTGCGTCGTGATCCGTGTGCTACGGGGCTGAAAATTAGGTTTTTAACAGCAGTTTCGAAGTTGTGACGTGCTTCGCGCTGCAGACGATCAGCCTCAATCATGTCCTGCAACGAGCCCAATACCTCCTCGAACTCGCGACGACCCACTTGTAGCAGCTTTGTGCGACCCACGGAAATGACATTGGCAGCGCGAGGAGCATCATTCAATAATGCACGCTCACCAAAATACTGGTTCTTCTTTAACCGCAGCACCTCTCTTGAGGTTCTCTTCTTGCCAGAGCCTGCTGCAGGATCATCTTCCCAAATAGTACAGATCACAGCGCCTTCCTGGATCACGTAGAACGTGTCTCCGACATCTCCTTGGTTGATGATGTAGTCTCCATCGTGGTAAACCACCTCTGTCAGGTTGTTTGCCAATCGCTCCAGCTGTGTCTTCGTCAGCGTCTTGAGCACATCCACCTTCTTTAGTGTTTGAACGAGCACCGATGTAGGTGCCTTAATAAATACTCGTCGGAATGCACGGCAATCGATGGCCCAGAGTACACCTGCCGACAATGCCTTCACTGAAGACGATCGCGGACTGTTGTGCATTAGTGCCAGCTCACCGAACGACGCCGGCTGCAGATCACCATAGTGATCTGGGGTCACAGGAGGCTGAGTGTAAGTGTGCACTATACTCTCTGGGCCTCCGTCAGCACCGCGCACGCTCACTTGATAGTCACCGCATTCAACAATGTAGAACTTGTCGCCTGGGTCGCCCTGACGAATCACCATGTCACCTTCGCGAACGGTGATACGCTCCATGACTGCGAAAATATCGTCCTTTTGAGCCTGAGTGAGCTGCCTAAACAGCCAATTATTTTTCGTGAGAGCCTCAAGCAAACGGAGCTCTGCTGATGACTTTGGGATAGCGTGATCGCTCACGCGGTACGCCAGGTCTTCTTCCTTGACGAGCTGCGCCATATCCTTGCGCATCTGTGCACGACGCTTTTCCTTGGACATACCACGACGAACAGGGCGGAGCTGCTGCGAAACATCCTTCTCGCTTGTCTGCCGAGGCAACCTCCTGGCAACTGAATTGGTCCGTGGTGTTCCCCCAAGTGAAGCGCCACTGGCCATGGCAACACCCTCGCTGAAATGGAAGTACACACAAATGACAGTGATATCATCTGTGCGCAACTCGTACGTAAGCCATAGTCGATAGGACTCTGCGACCACTTTGTGGCAAGCCTCCAGTGGGTCCTCATACTGAGCCACCATATCCACGACTGCTTGACTCGTAAGGAACTCGAACACGCCATCACTGGCAATGACAACAAAGCGATCATCTTCTGTAAGTTGTAGCGAGGTGATTTCAGGGACACCAATGACTCCCAACGTTTCTGCAATTTCATCACCAATACTTCGGGTGAAAGCTGTACCAGGAAAAGCTCCATACGGCGACCAAATGCGGGGCGGATCGCCATCTTCGTCCACTTGGTCGTTCAAATTCGCTGCCCAGTTCTATTGAAGCAACACGTGAGTTAGAGCTTAATGCAAACTTTGACATTAAGCACACAAGTGACTTACATCATGCACTGGAGCAATCCCTTCTAGCTGATCCATTGTAAGGACTCGTGCTCCAGACCTTTTGACTCGCTCTCGCTCATCCTGTTGCATTAATTAGGCACCACAAGCAATGTTAGCGTCTGACTACGCAACAATTTACGCTCCTCGAGTCCGTACCGATCGATAGGGAGTTTGATCCACTGAAAGTGGCTGTGCAACTAGTTTTCCTTCGCTCATGGTGGCAATCACTGCTCGAGAGTCGCCAACATTTGCAACGTGAATCGTTTCGCCATCAAGGAACATGCAAATAGCAGTTGTGCCACTTAAGCTGTCATCGATGCGTGACGCATGCAGTCGCGCGTTGGTCTCTTCAAATGACTTGGAGTAGGCTTCCAAGAACGAGCAGTTCTTACGGTCCAAGATGCGAACAAGTCGTTCAGGACACTCCTTCCTCACAAACGAGGCGCAGAGATCCCCAGTTGTGCCATGGCCGTCGAAAACACCAAAGTACATTTTTGAAGCATCTCCCATGAATGCTGGAAGGATAGTGCAGCTGTCTTGGTTGGGCTTGTCGAGGGCTAGATCACGAAATAGTGCACATCAGTACGAAACTACAGCACAAATGGTTCGATGGCAACTCACCATCAGGGTAGTAGCCTCGTTGCGAGACGAAAGCGTACTCTGTGTTCAGCTTGGGTGTCACTTTCGTCTTCATAGTTTTAGGCGAGCAAACGATGCGGGAGTTGATCTGCTCCTTCGTCAATGGAGAGCGCACGCCTTTGTTGGGACTAGTACTGCCATTGTTTCCAGGCTGAGGTGAGATCTTCGATTCACCATCCGAACGCTGCAAGATGGACGCTCCGCAGCCCATAATCAATGTCTAGCTCGACTCGGCTTAAACCGACGTCAGACGCCGCACAAGTTGCACTTTTCTTCACTGCGCCAGGCTCAACCGCAGCACCACATCAAAATAGCAGCTCCGTCCGCGCCTGGAAGCCGCTCAATTTAGCTTTCCTGCATCGCATATCTGACATACACAAGGTAGAAACGCTATTGATCTCCCTTATTTGGGAGACCTAACTTCACTCCCAGGTCCTAACGTGTGACCAGCAACGCACCTTGTTTGATTTTACATTGATCTCGTGCTTCACATCGTCGTGAATTGGCTCCAGCATACCATCGGCGCTGAATTGTCGTCACAGTACAACAGTCCTCATCACCGCCAAAACCTGTAATTTCCCCCACCCAGCGCGAACTCCCTCACAGCCACATGTGCGTCTAAAGTGCTATATTTCCAGCGTGCGAAATCATCTAAACATCTCGTTTTGCGGATTTTGTCTGTGATCATACGGCGTCCTGTTTTGCCTGCTCCTGGTCCTCCTGGAGACGGCGCACCATGTCGCCACGTTCCCTCTGCGGAGGTTGTTCGTCCCTGCCTAATAAGAGCGTGTCGTCTCGTATCTCTGCCGACGCGCCCTTCTTCATCTTGATATGTGCGTTCGGTGAGTACACTTCCTCATTGTTGAACCACTTGCAGCTCACGTACTGCACCTTGCATCGGTTGTAGTGGATCATCTTGCCTACTGTCTTGTCCTCTCCATAATCGAGTCCATCCAGCTCAACAAAGATAGGCTTCTCCAGCATACACTTGAGCAGTGCACTGCCTACAAAATACGATCCCCCAGTAGCGAAGACGTACGAGTTGGTGTTCTTGACATCTCCAATATTCACGTGCATATCACCAGCATAGCACGAGTCCAAGTCGGTGCATTTCTTGAGGCATTGATAGTAGTGCGGCCAATAGATCACTGCTTCGTCATCCTGCTTGAACAGATGATTGCGTGGGTCCGCAGCATGTACGTGACTCATAATAGTCACTGTCTTGTTGTGTAAATTCATGTAGCTGTCGACACCTCCATGACGCACTACACGAAGACTCTCTTCCAGTGCAGATGGCACAACCACATCATCGTGAGCGAACAGGATCGTGTGTGGCGTGGCAATAAAGCCGATAAAGTCCCAATTGGTCTTCTTGCACACGAATACAACGCGTTGCGTGTGTTCAATGAGGGAAGCAGTGAGCTTTTCCATGAGTCCCACCTCCGTTGTAGGCAGTACTTCAGCTGTGAAGCCCAGACGAACATGACAGAAGAACAACAGCAATTGGGCGTAGTAACCCAGTGCGAATCCTGCAGCCAGGAGGCCTAGAAGCGCCGGGAGACGCCGCAACGCGCGGTGTCGCGCCGATAAAGGCCGCAAACGCGCGGCTGCAGCCTTCTCCCGCTCCTTGAAGCGCGTGCGTGGCGAGTCCGGCGTCTCTGCGTGCGTCTCTGGGAAGCTGCCGGTGCTGGCGTTGCGTGTGCGGCGGTGCGCTGTGGGCAACAGCGGCGACGAGCCCTCCCACACCATACTCGGTCGAAGTTTGACTGGCCGCTTGTATGGGCTAAGCTCCAAGAGTACCGCGTAAGCGTCCGTTACAAAGATCCCCTTGGTTAGAATGTAGTAGGCTAGATGATAGGATTCACAGTTGAGAGTTGACAGAATGCTGGTTTTCAATAGAAAAGATACTCTGTGTTGCGATAACTGCATTGTTGAGAGGTAAGATGATTATGGAGGTGACGAAAGAGAGGTGCATCACGAGATGACGACGGTGGTACTGCAGTGTACAAGGTGTTGAGATCATGCTACAGAGCACGAGTTCTACCGTGCATTTGGCCCCAACTGTCGCTGGAAAGCATCTGAATTCGTCAAGTCACTCGTTATCCTTATCTTCCAGTCACAACTCGTCATCCGGTGAGGGTTTCCGTATCCCGACACTCATCGCATTGGAGATCGACACGCTTCAGCTTCCAGCAGCTCCTTTCGACGAGAGACAGAGCCATCGACCAGCAAACGATTGGAGAAGAGCCGACCAAGCGGGGATAGGCCAAGTGTATCCTGCGGGGAACCCCATCAGACACCGACACCTCTACAGCTCCGTCCTCCTAGCTCTGGTCTTAAATCACCTCTGTCCTCTTTACTGCACTGACGCCACTAAAAACCTCCTTCATTGTCTCTCTTGGCTGCTTTTGTTGCCTAATTGGCGCTGTCCAGTCCGATCCGAGAGCGAATGTCTTGTCGCCGAGCTTCTTGTCTCGCAGCCGTCGAGTCGCTCGCTGTGCCGAAAGACGGAGGTGGTTGAGGGCTCGCATTGCTCTGGGGATTGCTGTTGTTCTCCTTCTCCTGTAGATAAGCCTCGTACTCAGCCGCTACGTCGGCGCGCTCCTCCACGCGTGTAGGATGTCTCCGTAGCATTATCTCGATTGCAAAACTGAGGATAAAAAGCAGTGTTTTGGCTAAATTGATGTAGCCATGTACAATTCAAATCACGATGAAGTGGTAAACCTTCGTTACTCTGGTATTGACTCCTCCAATGCGTTGACGATCGCCTGCTCTACAGGACTGTAGTCTCCGTCTGCTCGGTTCAAATTCATTTTATCATACAGGCGCACATTCGGGTTGCACATGATACGCACCGACTCCACTCCCTTCTGCCCTAGATTCTTGCTGCGAGCATGCAGCGAGAACGGATGTACCAACATAACGTCACCAGCCTTGCCGTTCACCTCCACCACCTCTCGACGTTGAAATTGCCTGGCTTGATAGCTCACGGCGCCACCTTTCATCCCGCGCGGCTCGTTCTTCTCCAATAGCCTCGCGATCCACTTGTGCGAACCCACCGATACCGCTGTGCCTCCTTCACCTGGTCCGATGTCGGAGAAGAGGAAGATCATCAACAGTCCAGACTCTTTGCTGTCTACGTGGTGTTGATACGACGCACCGTCCACGTGCCACTTGCCGGCAGCTTCCCACGGTGGCTCAGCTTGATCCGGGAACGTGATCATCCACCACCCGAGACCAAAGTCTTCCCATCGACCCTTGCCACAGATTTGATCCATCGCTCGCTTCAAACGCGGAGTCACCACATCGCCCCACACTGGGTCGTCCTCTGTCGTGTAGAGCTCTGTATGAAAAAACAATAGAAATGAGCATCTTGTTCTCCGTATTTACCACATTATGGCTACTAGATGACTGCACTGCACCTGGGATGCCATGCCTCTCCACCCACGTGGACGAGTCTTTGGTGATGTTATCGTGGGCCAGTCGCTGCCAAATCAACTCGCGACACTTTTGAGCAGTGGACGGCGAGAAAACTCCCGGTAGCAACACGAACCCGTCGCGGATGAACGAATCGATGGCCTGTTGATCCAGTGGCAACTCATCACTGGAGACACGCTGCTTCTTATGGACATGCTCGACAGTCGATTCATCATGGTCGCTTTCCAGTACATGTAGCTCACTCGACCGCTTCATTTCTACTGTATGTAGCTAGAACCTTGAGTTGACCAATCAGCCATGCTGATTCATCATTGGCCTAACTTATAGACAGGTCAGCCAATCAGAGCCGTAGATAGTTTGATTTAAGTAATGAGTGACTCTCATTGGCCGGACTTCCTAGAAGTATTCTCAACGCTGATTAGCTATCTACTGTCTTGTTTGAACTATATGCGAAGTTGAAGCTGGTGTCGATGATCATGTTGCTGATGCGTGCTGCACACCCGTTTGACAAGCAAAGACGAGCTTCAAACCAACTAGTTGGTCTTTCACGTCGCCTCAAATGTTGTGCACATGTCTCCATCTCAACACTCGTCAACAAATTTGAACCGGAGGATTGATGATTGCCTGTCGGGGCAGATCCGCTCAGATAGAGTAGAGTGGACTTGGTTCCACGTGAAGTTGTAGTGCTCGAGGCAGTAATGCCCGGCCTCACTTTCGGTGTGGACGGACCCCATGACAGAGATATACGAGCCACAACGAGCCTTATCTTGGGAGCTGCCGTCACCTCTCTACTGTAGAGTCACAACAGTGTTATAAGTGTCCAGCACGACAGCAACACGATTGAAGTGTAAGTTGCATGTACGGTAGAGAAAGCCCGAAGACACCAAAGTGGCCAGTCCAATCCTTGTCAAGCTCTCACAGTTCACCCCACGAAACGAAATAAGTGAGTCCTGTCGAATGGATGGGGGGCATGGCTTGTACGGCTTGGACATGGACACAGTGGTTGCGGCAACAAGCTGTGGTGTTGTTGTTGAGCTCTGCGGGACGCCACTAGAGCATACACTTCGGATGTGCATGTGCAGTACTGGTACACACGAAGTCGGAGGCTCTACATGTAGTCTGGGGCCACAACATTGGATCCTCGAACTCCACCGTGGAGCAGCACGCCTTACATGTTGCAGCTGCGCTGCCGATCGTAGATGCTAGAAGCTCGACAGCATTGAGGAGAATTGCCTCCATTCGTGAGTGGAGTAATCCAAGGAGTTTGCGGACAAGCCAACACACATCGCGATTTGTGAGCACTGAATGGAGAACTCGACATGCATACGAAAGCGTTAGCTTTTGAAAAGCTTTTCACCATGTTCAGCAGATATCGCTAGGCGGTGTTGCAAACGCCGACTGCGTGACAGCTTGGTGAAGGAAGATGCCCCACTCTCGATGCCTCTTCGATCGGTCAAGATGAGCGAGGCGTTCAAATCTGCGCACTTTGCAGCAGTCCTGAGCATCCACTTGAGCTCTTATACACTTGAGGTGCCCGCAATCTTGAGTGGCTTCTTTGCGGCGTTGTCCACCCCATAGTAACGAACACCGAGGTTGACAAGTGGCGCTGTCCATATGAGATCGCTTGTCTGGGATTTCGTGGTGGTTCGTTGAGTGTGGTGAATCAACCTCGGTGGTTCTGGTTTACTTGTCGGCGAGATATTACGACCAACTGGCTCGGCTAGAACGACTACCATCTGCAGCCCCTGACTGCGTTCACCACCTGCTGGAAGCCGTCCTGCCTCATGGCTCTGAGGAGTTCGAGGTGCTCCCTAACCGCGCAGAGACTTCGCGTCGAAGTGGCTTGCCCATAAATTTCTGCTACAAACCCAGGGGATCACCATGTCCTTCAATCTGCACTTTACATGCAGGTTACACACGTGTTTCCTGCCAAAAGCAGGCCCCAGCGGCAGCGATCCACCCGCTCGTCTCGGCTTTGGCTGTATCGCGTAAACTCTCCCGGCGCGTGGAGTCCAC
Source organism: Phytophthora litchii (assembly GCA_002812785.1). NCBI lineage: Eukaryota > Oomycota > Peronosporomycetes > Peronosporales > Peronosporaceae > Phytophthora > Phytophthora litchii. Next base: position 14,549 of record PCFV01000313.1, on the reverse strand, counting down.
GATCCCGCATGACTCACGATCCCAAATGGTTTCTTGCCCTGGGGGGAGAGTCTCACCGTCGTCGAAGCTGAGCTTTTGCCATGTCGGGGATGCATCCGAACGTTCATTCTCCGATTCGCCATGTTCGGTTCTCGCTCGGATCGATCGCGCCCAACCGTGGCAAGCTTCAAAAGCGGCCTCAAACGCCTCACTGTCGAGCGTTCGTGGCATGAATCATGGGATAAAACTACCAAGGACCAGTCCTTAGTCGACTCGGAGACTGACCAAGATCCTCTGTCAAACCAGTCGCGAGTTCGTCTTGATAACTCGCAATTGCTCCAACTAGCTCGCGATGCAAATGACAAGGTGGACTTCCGTCGCCTTACGAATCGCCAAGCATCGCTCCGCAACTGGAAGTGGAAGACTGTGGCCAACGGATTCACGGCGTTTTCACATGGCGACGGACTCGAGGCGGCACAAGAGGTGCTAGCAACGGGCGAGATGAAAGCAAGTCTGAACGAGCTGTCCTACATCCTCAGCACCACCACTGACAGCGACCACGACATGGTGATGCGAAGCCTGTACAAGGACTACATCCACGGTGCAATCGTGCACGTAGCGGACCCGACACTGGGAACGTCTTCGGTTTCTGCTATAAAGTCGGACATGGAAACGAAGCTGACAGTGAAAACTAGTGCTTTCGAGCGCTCGCGTATGTTCAAGAACCACGAGGAGTGGTGTTTCCTGGAGTACTATGAGAAGATGAGCAGTTCTGATGCTTTCACGGTGACGCTGGCTTCAGTACCTGCGAAGGAGTTGATGGCCGGTAAGATGAAGGCCGATCGCGTGGACGAGCTACCTGACTTAACTGCAGCCTACCTGATTGAAAAGATCCCGTCAAGCAATTCGGTGCGTGTGGTTTTCTTCGCTCAGGCTGCTCTCAACGAGGAGGAACCCCAGTTTGACCAGTCCTCGTCGAACATGAGCTACAGCAGCGACAGTAGTCGCGGTAGCCAACTCGCCCGCTCAAAGAAGCGTCAGAAGCGTTTGATGCGTCTTGCTGCCGGTGCAAGTCAACTTCCTGATGTGGTTCGTCGTCGCCGCTTCGGCACGCAACCACTTGCTGACTGTTCTGCCTTTGAGGCCAAGAACTCGCGTTGCACATGTTGCGCCAAGTCGCTTCGTTTCCTCACGCGCAAGAAACGCTGCCACATTTGCGGATACATCATTTGCCACCAGTGCTGGAGCATCCATTCAATGGAGACCCGCGATGGGCGTGTGTCTTCGGTGCGTGCTTGCACGCGCTGTGTCGAGTTTGTCAACAACGGAGATTACTCTCGTGTCGACCAGCGCACTCGCGGACGCATCGAGATCATCCCCGATTCGACGCTTTCGTCTGGCCTCCCTTCATCGGACCCTCCTGGAAAAGCCTTGACGAACTTCCTGCACGATGGGCTTCAGAACTCGTCTGGTAGCAAGCGCAAGTCGGTGATGTCTGTGATTCGCCACTTAATGAACCAGGAGAAGGAAGACGCTGAAATTCGTTCTGAGTGCTCTTCTGTGACATCGTCTGTGCGACTCACGGACGATGATGCCAAGAAGTATACCGACGTGCTGGACAAAGGAATGCTACACGTCGAGACGCTTCCGGTGGAGAAGTGTGTAGTTGCGAACGCGGAAGGCCGCAACTACCCGCTGAACATGGCACCTGATCTGGAAACACTGAGCAAGCCTCCGATGCCGAAAGACGAGCAGGAGCGTATCACTGCAATTGAAAAGGGCGGATTCTCGAAGATCACGGATACGGATGAGCTAGACCTGATCTGTGAGCTGGTGGCGCGCGAAATGAAGTGCTCTACTGGTTTGGTGACGCTTATTAACGAGGACGAACAGCACGTGCTGGCATCGAACGTACCGCCGTTCCGGCAATTGCACATGCCGCGTGAGGCATCTTTCTGCCAGCACACGATCATGAACGACACGCCACTACTGGTTCCGAACCCGGAGTCGGACATCCGCTTCCAGAACCTGCCGGCACTGAAAGCCCATGACTTACGGTTCTATCTTGGATTCCCGCTCAAGGATGAGAACGACCAAGTGGTGGGCTCGGTGTGCTGTATTGACGACACCTCTCGCGAGGTAACTGCGTCCCAATACTCAGCCATGAAGAAACTCGCTGAGACTGCCTCCAAGGTCGTTCAAATTAAGGGAAAGCAGGCTGCGCGGACGTCAGACCCCACCGTCAAGGAAACATCTTCATAGTTAGCTAGCTTGAGTGTGCAGTAGGCACCAGTTCATCATTTATCAATCCATTCCATGATCGGACAAACCAATTAATCGGTGAAGCTGGATTACAGCGACTTCGAACTACCACGCAATGGATTTGACTAGCATACGCATTAGAAGCTCAGATGTCATTGCTACCTCAAACGATATTGTAAAACGCTAGTTGCTACTCACGTTCCTCATTCGCAGCATGGTCAAGAATTGTTTGGCATCAAATAAATCGTCTCAACAACTGGAAGCACGTCAGCAACTGAAAGTAATAATGAGTCACAGATGCTTTGGCAGCGGGAGCCATGCATACAACCAGGCAACTTTATCGTTCGCTGGATTCCATCAAATATGCACCAAAAAGGAGAGCACACACATTATATGCACACTTTGACACCCCACTTCAACATGTGAAGTGATGTCTTCCACACCAACTACGTACCATTTCTCCGGTACATAGCTCCTCACCAACCAACACCTGCACTAACCAATTGACACACAAGATGGTCAAGTCGTACCTGCGCTACGAGCGCGCGTGCTCGTTCGGCGTGATCTCGTCCTTGGAGGGCAATGTCATCTACGACAACAGCGGCCGCTTCGCCATCGCACCAGCACTACAGGACGTGGCTGTGTGGAACGTGCGTCAGGGCAACAAGGTGCGCGATCTCCTCTCACCCGAAAGTGGCGGCGGACAGGTCACAGCATTGGCGCTCAGTCCTGACGGCAGCGACGTGGCCTGTGGATACTCAACTGGAGCCGTGCGCGTGTTCAAGCTAGCGACCGGCGCGCTAGTGGTGACGCTGGACGGTCACAAGGGAGCAGTGGAGACGTTGGCGTACCGCGCGGACGGTGCGGAGCTGGCTTCAGGCTCACGTGACACGGACGTGATTGTGTGGGACCTGGTTAGCCAGACAGGTCTCTTTCGTCTCAAGGGACACAAGGATGCGGTCACGGCATTGGCCTTCTTGGCACCTGGAACCTTGGCATCCAGCTCCAAGGACACTCTCGTCAAGGTCTGGGACCTGGAGACGCAACACTGTGTACAAACTTGTGTAGGCCACCGGAACGAGGTGTGGTCGCTCACTGTGAACCCCAAGGGAGATCGACTTTTGACCGGCGCGTCTGATAATCAGCTTCGAGTTTGGAGTGTGCAGCAGGAGGAAGGAGAAACGGTGAAGCTGATGGGATCCATCTACAGACAGAGCAATGACCGTGCTGCCCGAGTGGCGTACAGCCCCAAGGGAGATTTAGTGGGCGTGCAGAGTGCGGGCAAGACTGTCGAGGTCTACCGTGTCCGGTCGACGGAGGAGATCAAGAAGAAACGCCAGCGTCGTGAGAAGCGTCAGCGAGAGAAGGCGAAAAAGAAGCAGCAGATTGAAGAGACAGGAAAGAACAAGAAGATTGTTATTCCCAAGGTGCAGGAAGAAGAGGAGGACAGTGCAGACAACTCGGCTACGGACGAGCTGGAACTGCTGTGTGTAGTACGATCGTCGCACCGTGTCAAGTCATTTGCTTTTTCTCCGGATGTGGCGAAGGATGGCACGACGTCGTTGATGCTCGGACTGCAGAACAACAGCATCGAGACGTACACGCTGTCGCCTAGTGCGGCTGCTCTTGAGGACAGATACGGAAGGTCACATGCACTCACACTAAGTGGACACCGATCGGATGTGCGCCAGGTTGCGATCAGCTCTGACGACCAGCTTATCCTGTCGCTGTCGGGTGCGTCTGTGAAGATCTGGAATGCTCGTTCGCTGCAATGCATTCGCACATTGAGCGATGGTTTGTCGCTGGCATTGTCTGCGGTATTTGCGCCAGGTAACATGCACGTTGTCGTGGGCACAAAGCTCGGTCAGCTGCTTCTGTTCGACCTGAACTCAGGTGAATGCATTTGGAAGGACGAGGAGGCGCACAATGGCAGTGCTGTGTGGTCTATCGATGTGCGTCCTGACGGGCGTGGCATTGTTACTGGTGGCGCTGACCAGCATGTGAACTTTTGGGACTTCGAGATGCACCGCCCGGACGATGCGGAGCCGAACAGTGCACTGCGTCTGGGTCTTACGCACGCTCGTATGCTCAAGATGTCTGACGATGTACTGTGCGTTCGCTTCAGCAACACAAAGGACCCGAAGAAGTTGGTTGTGGCAGTGGCTCTGCTAGACTGCACCGTCAAGGTGTTCCACGACGACTCGCTGAAGTTTTTTGTGAGCCTGTACGGCCATAAGTTGCCTGTGATGTCTATGGATATTTCTTCAGATGATGCCATGTTGGTGACGGCGTCTGCTGACAAAAACGTGAAGTTGTGGGGCCTTGACTTCGGTGATTGTCATAAGTCAATTTTCGCGCACCAGGATAGTATTATGTGCGTACGCTTCGTGCGCAAGACCCATTATTTCTTCACGGCTTCAAAAGACAAGTCAATTTGCTACTGGGATGGGGATCATTTTGAGCGTATCCTCAAAATCGATCGCCAGCACTTCGGTGAAGTGTGGGGACTTGCGGTGAGCGGCGATGGTAGTTTTGTAGTGAGTTGTTCACAGGACCGCTCACTGTGCAAGTACATTCGCACAGAGGATCAGGTGTTCATTGAGGAAGAGAAGGAGAAGGAAATGGAACAGCTCTTCGAGGACGAGTTGATCAACAACAATAACAGCAAGGCACCTGCTATGGGCAAGGATAAAAGTGAGGAGGGCGAGGGTGACAACGACAACTCGGCATCAGCCGCTAAGCGTACGATCGAATCTGTTCGTGCCGGTGAGAGTCTGATGGAGGCCATCGACCTGGCTGAAGCCGAGCTGCTGGCTATTGCAGACTTCGAACGTGTGCAGAAGAAGAAGGCGAAGGAGGCCGCGGTTGCCTCCAAGAAGCGTAAGCAGGAGAAAAAGAAGGCTGCCGAAGAGGCGAAGGTTAATGCTTTGCCTGGAACTGGAGAGAAGGACGACGATGAGGGTGTTCCCAGTAAGCTGGAGAAGGCTACACGTCCGCCCAACATGCTCCTGCTGGGCTACTCGCCGCTCAAATACGTGCTCCACACGCTGCGACGTATCCGGCCTCACGATATGGAGGAGGCTCTTATCGTGCTCCCTTTCGACTATGTGGAGCGACTGATCCGGTTGCTGCTGCAGCTGATTTCAAGTCACCTGGAGGTGGAGTTCTGCTGTCGCGTGCTGCTCTTCCTTCTCAAGTTGCACAACTCGGCCATTTGCGCGCGTGTGGGCCTCTTTAATGAGCTAGAACTGCTGTGGCAACGACTGCGTTCGCAGCTTGTAGAGAACAAGAGTCGCATTGGCTTTAATCTGGCTGGTCTCAAGTATTTAAAACGCACAATCGATGAGGAGCGGACAGGTTTCGTACAGGAGATCGCAGCCACGCCCGCTAGCGGAGCCAGCCGCAACAAGAAGAAACGCAAGGTCGAAGCATAATTTGACACGAGGCAGGTAAACCCCATTCAATTGTAGCGAGTGGGTTAATAGAGCGAAAAGACGAATCCAGTGTATGTTTAACTTCAACTTGAGGCTTACAAAAATCAAGTTAAATCTTCGACCACCGAGACTCCATACAGATGTCAAGTAAACTGGACAACGATCATGGTAAATCGACTGTCGAGCATGTCGATAAGAAGCAGCGTGTCTCCAGTGATGAGCTGCCATTGGATCAACAGGCAACGGGTTCATGTTGCTACATGGAGCTTTCTCGCCGTCCACTGCTCAAAAGTGTCGCGAGTTGATATAACATCAAAGACTCGTCGCACACCAGTAGCAGATAGATGTGAAGTAACTGTTCTTAAGGCTGATCCAACCGTTCCGAAGTGTTCTTATCGTATTTTACGCTGTCACTTACTGCTAGTAAGCTCAAGTATGATATTGTCACGGTGAGATTAAATTGGGACCTCGTAGATTGATGACGAGGAAAGCAGCGTAGCAGTGGAGCACTACACTTTCTTGCATGATATCGTTCATTGCTTTTCTTTCTCTTGATGAACATGAATTGTGTCTGCTCAGTAAGCAGTGCTTAGACAAGTTTTGTGTTGAACCTGGTTCAGTTCGTCACAATATGGTATGATTCGAGAGGGCAAACCCGATTTTACCTGAGATGTGTGGATTGCGGGCTCTGTTGTGCACCTTGCAAGTTAGTTTACCGCATTGAGCTCTCAGGACAAACTTACAGGTGATTACGAGTCAAGTTGTGTGACCGTAGAAATATATTATCTCACGACGTCATGAAGGGTTATCATAGTTGTGTCATGAATGTGGTTGTGCGCTCCAACTCACGTTAGACCTGGAGTACTGTAGAAGCGCATTCTGGTCGTGATTGAAACCTGGTGTTGTAAGTTAGCCGCTCCGCTTCTTTGCATGAAAATCCGATGCATGCTGTATCGCATGTTCGCCAGGAGACGAAACATTGGTTTCGCTATGTTTACCACTCGTCCTACGCAAGCCAGCCGTTCAGGTCATTCTCAAATATCCGCACCACCGATCCTGTGCGAATGGGACGACACAGCTTGAATCACACTGCATCTAACGACGATACAGGAGAAATAAATCATGAGCACCAACATTTCGCCGTCGCTGCGTGCGGACCTGACGGCCACATCCAACTCGAATTTGCATCAGAAGACACCATCCATCTCGTATCGCCAACACAACACAGTGATGTAGAATGGCATGCCACTAATGACGGAGTTTCCATTCCTAATGTCAGCACCACGACCATCCAGCGACCACCAACCATGCGCATTTGCATCATCATCGTCGGTACCAGAGGAGACGTGCAGCCTTTCCTCGCCATCGCCCAACGACTGCAACAGGATGGACACCGCGTGCGACTCACCACACACGCTGTCTACAGAGAATTTGTCATGAGCCATGGCGTCGAGTTCTACCCACTCGGCGGTGATCCCAAGGAACTGGCCGCCTACATGGTTAAGACGGGTGGACACCTCATCCCCACCAAGATTGAGACACTCACTAAGGACGTGCCGCGCAACAAGGAGATGATCAAGGAAATCGTGCATTCCACGTGGCCGGCCGTCTCAGCCGCCGACCCGGACGGAGGCGGCCCGGGCGTGTCGGGTAAACCGTTCCAGGCGCAAGCCATCATTGCCAACCCTGTCTCCTACGGCCACATCCACGTCGCTGAGCGTCTCGGTGTGCCGCTCCACATCATGTTTCCTCAGCCGTGGGTGCCAACTATGGCATTCCCACACCCGCTCGCCAACATGCCCTACACGGGCGAGCTCAAGAAGGCCAACTACCTGTCGTACAAGATGGTCGATCTACTCATGTGGCAAGGCACAGAGGGTCTCATCAACGAGTTCCGCACCAAGGTGCTCAAGTTGCGAAAGATCCGTAATGGTGACGGTGGCCGCGACCTGCTACTGGACCTTCACATTCCGCATGCCTTCATGTGGAGCCCAAAGCTCGTCCCCAAACCGGCCGACTGGGGAGACCTTTACGATGTCATCGGCACCGTGACCTTGAATGGCGGACCAGGCAGTTCTTACACGCCGTCACCCGAGCTCGAGACATTCCTCGGTAGAGATGGTGGCCCGATCTTCGTCGGCTTTGGATCAATGGTGCTGGCCGATCCGCTGGCCACGACCAAGATGGTCATTGAGGCGGCACAGCAAACGCGTGTGCGTATCCTCATCCAGTCCAGTTGGAGCGACATGGCTGGCGACCTCGACATTCCGGGCAATGTCTACTTCATCGGAAACTGTCCGCACGAGTGGCTGATGCCACAAGTGTGTGCAGTAGTTCACCACGGCGGTGCCGGCACCACAGCTGCAGGTCTGCTCGCCGGTAAACCCACGTTCATTGTGCCGTTCTTCGGTGATCAACCGTTCTGGGGTCACGCGGTGGTGAAAGCGGGAGTAGGTGTTGAGCCCTGTCCGATCACGCAGTTGACGACTGAGAAGCTACGAGATGCATTCGTGGAACCCATGAACCCAGTACTGCGTGCTCGAGCGCTGGACTTGTGCGATGTCATGCGTCGTGAAGACGGAGCAAGTGAGGCTGTACACAGCTTCTATCGGCACCTGCCGACCCAGGATATGCTTTGCGATCTGGACCATGAGCGGATTGCCACTCGCTGGAGCGTTCATCATCGTCTCAAGCTGTGCGATCGTTGCGCTCTCATCGTTGGTGAGCGTCCTGAGAACGCGGACAAAAAGATGTTGAGTTATCACTGCGTTGATTACACGGCGCGTGGTCCGAATTCGACGTTGGCCGGCGCTTCGTCTGGTACTGGTGCATTCTTTCATGAGTTTGCTGGTGCCTATACGAGTCTAATTCGTGAACCTGTAAAAGGTTACTCTAAGAACGGTTTGGTAGGTGGGGCTCTAGGAACGATAAAGGGTGTGGGCTGCTTTCTCGTGCGTCCGACGCTCGGGCTCATCCAGTTCACAGACCGTGTAGTCACGGGACATATCAACGCACACCGTGAAGAAGGTGAGCAGAAGCATTCGAGCATGTTTGACCGTCGCTTCTTGTCTACCATTAGCGTACAAAAGGGCTTGGCTGACAGTCACTCGCCATCGACAGAAGTTAACTGCGTCGACAATGTGATTTTCACAAGCCAAAAGAACCGCAAGAAAATGCTCCATAGTATTAGCAGTATGACAGACAAGTATCGCGCGATATATCAAGCTGCGGTGGACCGTCGAAAAAAGCAGAGTGCTCTATCGTCCGAAGACAACCCGTTATTCCCCAGAAGCTCGACAAGCCACGGCAATATTTCGCTGACTCTGGCTCCCGTTTCCTCTTTTCCATTGAAGTGGAGAAATGCAAGACACAAACGACCCGATATCACCTTGGTTGAGGCTTGGCTCACATCGCTTGGGTCGATAACCATGAAGACGCTTACCCCACATGAAGATGATGAATTCATTGACCAAGACAACATAACAGTGGAAAGAATTCGCTGCGTTCCAGTACGGCAAGGCAGCGCATCCGCTACGAGTACACCCAAGCATCAAACCACCCGTTCCAAAGATGAACATTTGCATTGCTGCCATTGGTACTTGGGAGAATGGTGTCAAGCAATTCGCCGCTGTGGGGTTGAGACTCGCGACACACGGTAATCGTGTGCGTCTGGCTGCAAACGAATGCTTCCGATCCAAGATCGTCGCGCTTGGACTCGAGTTCTTTCCGCTGGCTGGAGCGCCCAACAGTATTCAAGACTATGCGCAGTTGATACACGACGCTCAGGCGACAACTATTAACGCTGAACCAAGTCGCTCGAACTTAGAAGCGCTTCAGACTTTCCGAGAACTCATTTATTCGCTGTGGCCTGCCGCCTACGGCTCGGATCCGCACGGCAGCGGACCCAACAAACCTGGTGAGCATTTTCGTGCCGACGCCTTGCTGTGGCATCCGATGCTGCTTGGTCATGTCCACGTGGCCCAGCGCCTCGGTATTCCGCTCCAATGTGCCAGTCTTGAACCGTTGTCACCGACCTTCGAGTTTCCTCACACGCTGAGTTCATTGGTAGGGTTTGAAACAGCAGCGACGATGGCTCCCTGATGCAGCAACTTGCTATCGCATGGAGTTGTCGACGCAGCTTTGAATCGCGGTAACGTAGCCGAGATTCTGACCCAGTTTCGCTCGTTCATCGGACTCACAAGTCGTCTGGACAGACCAGACCCGCTGGTCCAGTGGGAGGTGCCACACATGTACTTATACAACCCGTCACTGCTCCCGAAACCTCTGGACTGGGGCGATGAACTCACGGTGGCTGGCCACGTGACGTTGCGAGATGGTCAGATGCCGCGAGCACTGGCTGATTTCGCATTCTCAAGGCCCGGTCCACCGGTAATTTACTTCGGGATCAGCACTCGCACTTTGGCTTTCGGTGCGTTTGAGGACCTGGTGCGGAAAATCGACCTCGCCGCTCAGCAGCTTCGAGTACGAGTCATCGTTCAAGCACGAGAGCTCGGGAGCGCTGCTCGCTCAACATATCGATCCCAGTTCATCTACCTGGCAGATGCAGAACTGCCGTACGCACAACTTTTTCCGCAGGTGGCTGCTACGATCCATTGGGGTGAACCTGATGTCCTAGCCGAAGGACTCATGGCTGGCAAACCCGTCGCGGTGTGTGGTTCGCACCCGACCCAGCTCTTCTCAGCGCACCTGTGCCAACGAGTAGGTGTTGGTGTCCCATCGATCGACCCGATGTCTTGCACAGTCGAGTCCCTAATGTGGGGCTTTCAACAATTGCTGCAACCAGCTATTCGCGACAACGCGCAGCGCTTGGCTCGCACGTTCGACCCGGACCGGGCACTCAACGTCGCCGTCGAGTCATTCTATTCCAACCTGCCACTGGAAGCGATGGTGTGTGACGTCGATCCACGGAAGATCGCCCGTGTTTTTGACTCGCACAACGTTGTGAAGTTATCACTCGAAGCCTACTTGGCCGTGCAACCCGTCCGCGACGAGAGCAAGGGGTTCGTGCCGTACAAACCGCTACAGTACGATGGGTTCTATCCGCCAGTGTTTTCAATCCGTGGCAATCCTGGCGAGATTCCACGCGATGTGAAGCCTCCTCGTAATATCGACGCCGTCAGTATGGCTCTCAAGGTACTCAATGCTCAGGATGAACGTCATTCTAGTGAGTCGAATGAACATTTGTCGGACTCGTCATCCGGAAGTATCGTGGCCGGAGTGTTGGATACGGAGGTGTTCTGGTCATCGAAGGAGGAAGAGGAAGCCGTGCGGAAGGCGACTAACGCTGCTTACGAACGCCTCGTGAAGCCACAGGAATTACGAAAGCGTGACAAGTTAGCTCACATATTTAGTGGGAATCCTAATTCGTCAGGCAGCACACTACATAATTTCGAGCTGTGCGATGAACACTAACATGAGTGAAATTAATGCTTCAGTTCCTCTGCAAGCGTCTTACCTGTCTAGTCGTGATCGAAGCAGTCATCCGCACAAAAAGATGTGCTGCAGCGCCTGTCACAACGGCGTTGATCAAGTTGTCTGCGCTAAAGCGCATTTCCTTCGTGTGTTCGATAAGTATCGTCAATATGCCTAATCGGAATCGGTTCCCGACACAAGAAACCATCCGATACTTGTCCGTGGACGGCAGCAATATGTTCGATGTATAATGATACAGCATAGTATCACCAGCATGGCGGGTGGTCGGTCTCCTTCCACGCGTGATCCGCGTGCCATCTGCGTCGATGGGAAGGTCTCGGTAAAAACTTCAACTTGGCTACGACTGCAAGCCATAGTACTGTGTGTGGTCTGGAACATGAATCGTAGGTCATTCGTGCAGTGTCATTCTCCAATTTGACCGGTGTGAAGCAGTCAACAGCAAGAGAACCAAGACCGCCGCAATGAAACTGCGTTTGGCCTTCGTTTTGACAGCTACAGCGCTCGTAAACGCTACCAGTGCAACCGACTACACTTTGGGTCCCTTTACTCTGTCGGTCAACACAGAGGAGAGCTCTGTAGCTATCGTCAACAGCAACGGTGATCAAGTCTGGAAGTGTAACATGACCACGCTTGCGTAAAACAATATCTGATCATTGTGCACATGTGCTTTGTATGTAGCCGCGTCGGATCGAGCTTTCATTTCGGCGTCCTCGGGACTTACGACCATCACACAGGCGTCGGGCAACTTCGAGTTGAGTAGCAACAACGTCGGGACGCCGTGTCAGATCGCCACTATCTCCAGTGCGACAGCTTCAGGCTCCGACCGTGTCAACATTTCTGGTTCCTTCGCCGATGCTTCATGTTCCCGTTGGACGTGGTCATTGACTTTCGCACTAGATGCATCCAACGACGACCCTAGTGACGACTCGCAGCCTTTGGTGTTCAATGCCACGGTTGTTGGGGACGACGTCGACAATGTCTACTTGGCCTACGAGTCACCGCACAGCGAAGCTTTCTTTGGTCTAGGAGAGCAAACTGGTATTGGCAACCTTCGTGGTTGGCGCGTGCCAGTGTGGACTCGTGAAGGAGGTGTCGGTCGAGGTGAAGAACCCGTAACGACTTACCTCAATGAGACGCCTCCATCTCGGGTGCTTTCGCTGGTGGATCTCTACTAACGACGTACACTGGTGTGGGCTCTTTGACGACTTCACTAAGTCGCTGGTTCGTCATCGATGGGACTAAATACGCACTCATCGATCTTGCAAGCAATGCTACGTCTGCGTTTGAGGACACGGCGGCTGGTTATATCGATGGTAATATCACTGAAGGTGACCACGCTACCGGCTCGACCACGACCTTGGAGATCATGTATGAGAGTACTAGTCTGAGTGGCTGGATTGGTCGTGCTGCTAAAGGGAACCCGTTGCTTGAGGCGACAAACGCGTTGACAAAGGTTACTGGCCGACAGCCAAAGCTACCGGACTGGTCTCATGACGGCGCGATTTTAGGCATTCAAGGTGGTCAGGAATTCGTAGAGGAGGTCATTCAGAACGCGCTTGCTGCAAACATGCCGCTCGTGAGTGTTTGGTTGCAAGATTGGTCAGGTACGCGGCTTCAGACTGGTGCCTATGGCATTTCGCTTCACCGACTGTGGTGGAACTGGGAGCCCGACACAACGTTGTACCCGACGTGGGCGGAGTGGGTGCCCCACCTGCAGTCCACGTACGGCGTACGTACCATGAGCTACATCAATACATTCCTGGCCAACGTGAGCACCAAGAGCACAGGATATAACACGAGCTTTTACGCCATCGCAGCGAGTGAAGGACGCTTTGCAAATGCCACGACTGGTGACGGTAGTGCGTGGACCATCACAAGTGGACCTGGGATCGATGCTGGGTTACTGGATCTGTCTAATCAATCAACTATCGACTGGTTCAAGGCGCTGGTGAAGAAGCAGTACTACTCGGTGCCGATCTCCGGAATGATGCAAGATTTCGGAGAGTATTTGTCCGTCGATGCCTCTGTGAGTTTGTCCAGCGGCACGGTTGACCCGCGTGCCTTCCACAACGACTACCCGACAGTTTGGGCAACGCTTCTCCGAGACGTTGTGATTGAACTAGGACTGGAAAATGACACCATTGGCTTTCACCGCAGCGCCGGCACCTTTTCAGCGAGACACACGAACCTCTTCTGGTTTGGCGACCAAAACATTGATGTGTCTCGGAGAGAGAGAAGGCCCCTCGTACTTGACCAGGTGGCGTATATTTAGGCACTTATTTCGAAGCCTGCTATTAGCTGGCACATTGCCGTCTAAGTGAATTACCCTAAACTATTTCTGGATGTTTGGTTACCCTTCCTGAGGTCTGGTTTGAATGGGATGTAATTTTCAGAGGTTATTGGGGTTCCATTTTAGGAAGGAGATTAAGTGTGAGAGGTAATCGGGAGGTTGGAAGGGGATGACTTGAAATTTGTATCAGTGTTGCTCCGGGCGAGATTCGAACCCTCAGTGGTACGCTTAAACTTCGTGGGTCCAACCCACAGGGCCACCAGTCGCCCCATACTGAAGTCAAGTGAGGATGGCTTGCGTGCCGCTATCAGCAGCACTTTTCACGTGGGAGATTCGGGTTTTGCACAGACTCACTCGGATATCGGCGGATACACGAACACTCTGTCCACAGTTGGAAATATCACTCGCAACGCTGCATTGCTAGGTCGTTGGGGAGAGCTCGGTGCCTTCAGCGGTACCGCATTCCGCACTCACGAGGGCAACATCCCGCAGATGAATGTTCAAGCGTACACGAATGAGACGACCCGAGCTTACCATGCCTACAATACCCGGCTGTTCCGGAGTCTTAAGGCTTACCGATTGGCACTGCTGAACGATTATCAGACAAGCGGTTGGCCTCTCGTTCGTCACCCGATGGTATACTCGCCGAACGATTCGACCGCGACGACCGTCATCGACGAGACTTTCTGGCTGGGCGAGGCTTTGTACGTTGCCCCCGTCTACGATCTGTCCGCTTCGAGTGTCGAGGTGTACCTTCCTCCGCTTCAAATCGACAGCCAGGGCGCTGCTGTCAACTCGACGGCCTTCACGTACAAACACCTGTGGACCGGTGATGAGTACGCACCTGATCAGACCGTCACGGTCGATGCCCCGTGGGGCAAACCCGGGGTGTTCATGCGTTGGCCTGTGACTGAGAAGGAGGGGCTGCAGCAGCTCTGGGAGTTTGCTGTCGCCGAGAATGCTACATCACTTGAAGCGTAGGTATCGCCACTTCTGTCCAAAGATTCGCCGACTCGTCTCATCAGGAGACAACAGTGTGCATGCAAGACTCATGTGGAGTTTGCTGTACGTCTTGCACCAGACCATGACACCTGACAGCAAATGAGTACAGTAATCTGCGTGAATACCGA
>PCFV01000312.1:354-33992 GCA_002812785.1 Phytophthora litchii | reverse complement strand
GCGCTGACTTTGTTTTCCTGACCCTGTTCTGTTTGCATGCCCCACTTATAATACGAAATCTCTGAAGTTTGCAACCGGGTGATGGTACTTTAACACGTTGGGAACCATTTGGTTTAACATCAACTGGTTTTCCAGAAGACATTTATGGGCGAAGTCACAAATTGAACGGCTCTCGACTTGAGTTGCTTTGACGCTAGGATCAAACGAACGCTTTGTAGCGTAGCAATGTTGGTTGGCTGCCTATCAGTAGACAAGTTTGTCAAGATATTGAGAGGCTCACAACTGCTTTAGCCTTTTAAGTGAAAGGAGACCATGAAGTTCACACTTCCCGAAAACGCGTTCCCGTTGTTGGATTTATCCAAAGATCAACAAGATGCTTTGATTCAAGAGGCAGAGGCCGTTGTACGCGAAACTCTGGCAGCAAATGAAGCTTTTCTCGCTGAAGGATCAAAGTTTCCTAACGCAAAATGGAGATTGATCCGCGCGAGAGATGGACTCAACGTGTATCGTGAACGAAGAGCACCAGTGAAGCAGAGCACCGATCCACTGTCACCCGTGAGTGAAAGCACATCTTACTCCACGGATTCCAGTCGTGCTTGGAGTGAGCAAAATGGGGCATCGGAGGTGTCATCTTCGTCATCGACGTTCTCGAAAAACCCGCTTTTCCAGCGTCCAGTGATGGTTTTGCATGGAACAGTTGACGGATCATTGGACGATTGCATGTTCGGCACGTTTGCGTCTACGGATGAAGCATGGAAGTGGCGGAGCTCGCACATTAATGACCGTCTGGACGATGCCAGAATTCTAGCCACCATCCGAAAACCTACTCATGATGACCCTTTTCAATTCCTCGGTATCAAATGGTTCGCTAAGGAGAGACCGGCAGTGCTTTCGAGCATTATGCAACAACGAGACTACCTCATCATGGAGGCTACAGGACTTACTCGTGATTCCAAGGGCCAGAAAGTTGGTTATTACCTCATGCATTCTATCTCACTGCATGGAGTCCCGGAACTTACCGACCTCGGCATCATCCGAGCAAAGTTGAGTTTGTGCTTCATTGACCGCCAAAAAGGACCTGGTAAAGTGGAGAAATACGCTCGCAACTACAGCAACCCCGGAGGCAAAATCCCGGATCGAGTAGCTGCAGCAGTCGGAGCTGACGCCATCATCAGTGCTTCTCGTGTCGTCGACTACGCGTATGTCAAGAAACTCACTTGGTTCATGAAGGAAAAGGGTCAGCAGCAACGTGAATCACGTCGGGAGTCAAGTCAAACGAAACCCAAACGCTGTGAGACGTGCTACAAAAGTTTTAGTATGTTTGCACTGACCTCTACTAGTTCTTCATGTCAAATCTGCCGACGTGCTATGTGTGCCAAATGCAGTGTGATCAAAAAGATGACTGTCGACGTGTCGAACACGGGTTCAGTGAAGCAATGCACGCTACGATTCTGCTTGAATTGTCTGATGGAAGCCAAGGAGAAATCTGTGTGGGATATGGCGCTTAGTGGGGTGGAAACTGCATCGGAATCTTCGTCTGCTTCCGGTTCAGGCTATCGGTAGGATCTACTACTCAATATATAAACTCGTTGCAAAGCTCGCTTAGGTTGATCTCTTGAAAATGAATGAGTAACTTGTAATTCGATCGCTTACACTACTGGATAGCATGAATCACCGACACCGATAGCTACTTGGCGTTGTCGCATCTCGATCGCGTATGGATTTGATGTGCATGCACTATAAGTACATGGTTTTAACATCCCTGTCCATACAGTTTGTAAATGGTAGCGTTGCAAGAAGTCGTCATTTCTTCCGAATGAGAACCTTCGTGAAATCCGGGTTGGAATTTTTCACCGCAAATGGTTGAAGAAAACGCCCTCGAAGCGCTCAGTGTTGATATATGATGCTGCTTGGTTGAGGACAAGCAAGTCGCTGATGGAAACCCTAAATGGATGTAATCTACACTTGTCATCCTTAGATGTTACAGTGCCATTACAATACCAAGTAGTTTGGCAACGAATTTTAGACTTTCGTCGGTGAAAGTCTGGTATTGTGCCAATTGACGGCGAACTTTTAGAATGAGATGGTCGAGACTCGAGATTCCAGAGAATGTCGAAGTCTGGAATGTCTTTGTGCAAGGGCTTGAAGAAATTTAAGTTGCTCGTGCTGTCTGTCTTTCGTGAACAAACATTATGATAAATAGATGAATGTGGACGCCAACATGCCAATTTTATTGTCAGACCATGAAGTCATCAAATCAAACGGTCTGCTCTCCGTGTGCCTGCGACCAAGTCAGCATTAAACAGAGAAGCCTCCTCACAATCTAAGTAAAATATTGCAGAAATCCGATTATGGTAAGTTCTTTCATCCAAAATGGCACTGTTTCAGTCTTCGAGTCTACTGAAACTCTGGACACCACGAGACGCTCTCAGTTGCATTGCCTCAAACCCTGAATCATACATACTCCATACATATACATATATGCCTCATATTTGTGCGGTGGTGAGTTTTATCTGGAAGCATCGGATTTGTCACCTGCAGTATCTGTAAATTTCCTGTAGCAGCTAGTTGCGCCACCTTCTCATAGGATGTTCCCATTCAATATATGTCTTTGGAGCAATACCACGGTCAATGAGCATTAAACAGTTGTAACGAAGCATTTTTACATCAAAGTAACTTATCAATGCGCGTTCATTATGCAATCGGGAGCTGACACACCAATCTGGAAGTTTTTATACTCTCTTCAACGAAAAGTACAACAATTGCGGCAAAATCGGCGAGAACTCCAGCAGTAAACAGCTTTATTTTGCGTTTACGAGTTGTGTTTTAAATTTACAAACTGTCGTAGTCTCAAACAAAGCTTGATGTTGACATCAGCTACCATTGGAATTCATGATATATTTTCATGGTTCATACTGGTAAATGATGGCAGTTTCCACTCGATCAGCGATTTTCTGCTACTGGTGCATGTTCGAGCGGAACAAACATAACGTTGTAAAAATCCCAAGCAGCACGGTCAGGCTACGAGATTCCAGCATAGAAGCTCTTCTAACATTAAGTCGCCAAAATCCAATCCAATATTCTAGGATACACGACAAATGCAAGTTAGAAACACGATATAGGAACGTTGCTGAATCTCGTCCATAACTCTCCTCGCTGTGTTGTCTTCCTAGACGAGTGGAGATGCAAGTTTAAAAGCTGAATTCACTCTTACTGTCTTTTCGTTGGGAGACAGTGTTCTCAAGTTTCGAAGAAATTAACGTTGGTGCGATTCTCATGGATCATCACTGTTTGTTGACTTGGATACCTGATAAACTTGACAACTACACCAGCGCAACCGACTACAGCCATCGCCAGATCGAAAGTCGCACGTGGATCATCAGCCAAAATGATCCGTAGTAACATGTCTGCGTATTCATCACGTTGCTCACTGTGTCGTTCAGCAGAACAAGTCATCCTGTCCAAGCGAAGGATACACACAATACTACCACCACTAAACGCAGACAGCAATATGAGCACGAACTCGCTCAACAATCTCTTTTTGACTTGGATTATTTACAAATTGTGTTACGATAGTACGGTCGTTCTTACCACCCTCTCCACCAACAAAAGATGATCGACGCAAAACATTTTCACCTTTTGATGAGAATACCCCACGATCATCTGTAGCCTCCATGTTGAATCCTGATAAAGCTAATATTTGCTAATACTTCGTTTCCTCGGCGATGGAGTACTATTATTTGTAATCTACTTGCGGTGACAGGTGGAAATGCTATTCCTTGTTGCTCTGGTACCATAACTATCGTAACCAATATCGACGAATGTTTCGGTATGTACATTTGTTTCGACTAGCACTTCATTGACAATGAAAAGTAGTGTGACCTGGAAAATGGTTTGCCTTCTGACGCCACTAGACTTCACGACATGTCGACAGCGTTGAAGGAGTGACTTCAACCGAACTCTTTACAAACTCGCGTTACCAATGTGAGGGGGTATGCGATGGAGTACTACGAACGTGAGTTTCGTTCGCCGTCTGGCGTTTCCTTTGTGCGAGACTTGGTCTTATCAAAGCAAAGTCCCCATCTGCTATATATCGCCCGAACACCGACATAAGCTGAAGGTACATGCAGTTTGGCTGTTCACAGCGGAAGAACCCATGCGATGCATATCACAACGTTGCAACTACAGTACAGTCCTTCTGACGACAGAAAAGCTCGTTCATCTTTCGCCAACTGATGAAAGGCGACTGTAGGGTACTACATAGTATCAACGTAGCTTTGACTGGAAGAGCAAGACCTCTACAACGACATCAACTTTCGCTACATTCGGCTGTCCATTGCTGTCCGACTACTTGAAGTTTCAATGCCCGTTCCGCCAATAAAACACATGCAAAGTGGACCTTACCGTGACATTTTCGCGCATATTCCGCCGTCACCATCGATGTTGGGACGCACGCCACGCTCGAGTCTCGTTCTGGCCTATCTCATTGTGCAAAAGTGACATCCGTCATGTTGAAACTGCAGTTGAACGAATGGCGGTTTAATCGTAGTTTGGAGGAGATTCATCCATAGTAGAAGCACAGTACATGAACGCTTTCATACTTTCAACCTTCTGGTAGTTGTTGCCTACCAGCTGCACCACTTGCAGTCTCACTTAGGCTCTGCAATTGAACGACTGGGTTGGCTTTGCTCTGGTCCTGTTGAGATTTGTGGCTCGAAACCGATCCGCACACAGAAATGCAAGTGCACGAGCAGCAAAAAACACAAACAAAAGGCACGATAACCGGTGCTTGAGCACTACACTGAACTGGCCGTAGCTCGTTAGTACTCGACTTCTGGCTCTTTTGTACCAGCTGGAAGTGCTGCCCGCATGTTGTGCGCTCGCGTGGTAGAGAGACCAGGATAGGCAGGTCGAGTCCCTGATGACAGCCTCTCCATTCAGGAATTCTCCACCACGCTCGTGCATCTCGTCGACGAGATCTGCAATAGCGTACATTCGAAAACAGGCTCAGCATGGTCATGCAAACGCTTTCGCGCGCCCTCATGGGCCTCGCACTGCTCAATGGCGTCGCACAGGGTTTTAACGTCTACGTCTCCAATATGTGCGACGAGAGCATGACGCTGGCCCACGCGACACCTAACGGTGTCCAAACTCAGCAGGTTTCGGCTGGTGGCACCACCACCGTGTCCATCTCGGCCGGTTCAGCTTCGCACGTCCTCAAGTGGGGCACTGGAGCTCAAGCCACTCGTACGTACAATCGAGTTAAACGTTACTAGTTGCAACTGAGCTGATAATTTGTTATTGAAACAGTGGCTGAGTTCTCGGGTGAAGGAGGTATGTGCTGGTACGACATCAGCATCATCCCGACGGGACCCAAGAGTGGCGTACGTATCTCCATTTTGCTGTTCGAATGAGTCGCTATCCTCTCTCCCACAGCGCTAACGTCATCTTGTTGCTCCAATTCAGCCAGAGTACTGCCCCAGTCTGCAGGCTTGCAAGGATCTGACCGGCGGCGTTGGTTTCAACAAGCCCATGCAGATCACGCCGCACACTCAGGACGGCGGCCGTTGCGTTGAATTGACGTGCATGGCCGACGGCTGTGATGACGGATACCAGTTCCCCAAGGACGACACCAAGACGCACACGTGCCCATTGTCCACGGACTTTGACTTGACCTTCTGCCCTGGTGGAACTGGCGGTTCTACGCCTGCTCCGACGCAGGCACCGACGCAGGCTCCTACTCCGGCTCCTACGCCAACCCCGACGCCCACTCCTACTCCTACTCCTACGCCGACACCGACGCCTACTCCGGCTGAAGAGCAGCAGAACCAGCAGCAGCAGGAACAGCAGTCGTCGGCTTCGGCTTCTGCTAGTTCGGCTGGTCAGGAAAGCAACGCGGATCAGAAGTCCAAGTCGAACTCTGGTGATGGTGAAGCTGGTGTCAGCAACCTTCGCAAGGTGAACGCCGAGAGCGTGCAGAGCAGCACGACGACGCAGACTACGCAGTCTACTCCTTCTACGGACAGTACTACTCAGCAGATTGGACAGACCCCCACTGCAGCCTCGAAGGAAGATGACGTGCAGAAGGTCAACACCCAGTCCAGCGAAGGAGGCTCCAACCCTACTACGTACGTTGTTATGTGTGTCGGTGCCTTCGTTGGTATGGTTGCTGCTGCTGCCATCTTCGTGGTGCGTAAGAAGAAGGCTGCGCTTGATGAGCTGGAGAGCAAGACCCCGCAGTCCACGACGGCTCACGGTGCTCTCGCTACCTTCCGCACTCCTCGCGACAATGTCAGCGTGCTCTAAGCAGTTTTGGATGTGGACATACACACTTTTTTATCTGTAGATACGGTAGCTAGCTAGCTGCGCGAAGTGCAAGCGCTCCAAGTGGCTAGCCACGAGAGAAGACGGATTTTGGTCATACATTGCCGTGTGTGTATGTGTTCGTTTTGAGTTACCCTCTTCGACTTCATCTCATGACTGCACAAGCCTAAGAATGGAATTCCTTCATCTAGGAAAAACTGATCACCGATCAATAACAAGTTCTTCACACTTTACAAACGTTGAAGTCATCATACCAATAGTGATGGAAAATTCTGCAGCTAAACTGCAATCAGCAGATGAAGGTCCTTTGCGTCGAAAGTCTCTGCTAACCAGCAATTCCAACAGTTCCTCTACAAAAGTGCATCCTGGACTAGAAGAGAGCAATCGCGAAACAATCCTAGAAAAAAGTCGAGCAAGTACACGAAAGCTCGAATGCGAGCGAAAATAACATCAAGGACACGTCAAAGCGGAAGCTTCGCGGTGTTCCCGTGGATTATGAGTGGGGTAATACTCACCTGTTTGTGTTGGACGGGATTACTCATTTTGCTCAATGTTGCACCGAACGACACTGTGAATCGCGTCATGGATACAACGAGCTTCGACTATGGTTCGTTTTGGTTGATGGTCAACCCACCGAAGGCTATGATGATAGCAGCTACGCTTGGTCTGGTGATGGTTGCAGTTGGCTACGTTGGAGTGTTTATCAAAATGATCAATTGTCAACGAAGCCACAAAGAAGCGTATTTAGTTCACCAATTACCCGACGCAACCGATTTCATGAAGAATGTGGGAAAAGCTCTGGATAGTGCGGCTACTAGACCTGGAAAAGGGAAAGTAACTTCAGCTATCGTGAAGCTGGTAGCAGCTCTTGCCCGTCAAGACAGCAACGAACGAAAAATAAGTGTATGTTTCATCCTTGACGTCGAAAGTAGTGATTTCTGACTTGATCTTGCTGTTCATGCAGAAACTACTGATGAAATTTGGGGATTTAGCTCTCGAAACGTTCCTACTCTATCAGATGCTTGAGTCCGGGTCGCCCGCGGTGCTAATTGCTGTCTTCACGGCTGTAGTGGCATCAAACTCGCTTATTTGCGCTTTCATGATGTTTATTCCGTATGAACGAGCACCACAAGCAGAAATTTTCATTGACATACTGTACGTGTCTTGTTTATTTCTCTTACTGCCCAAGTCATTGGTCCTTACTAACTTTGCTGTTACAGGTTTGATTTTCTAATTGCCATCGCTTGTCCGATGCTAACAGTTTTCTACTGTCTGTCCACTTTCACCTTCGATCGTGACAAATTTGCCATAAATCTTGAGGTTTTCCCTGCTGGCTGGTTTGAACAAAGTGCCAATGTCATCGCCGACCCTGTCCAGACCGCTATTATCTACAAAAGTCTCAAGTCATTGCGGATCATGTCTGCTTTGGATTTCTTCTCACGTATGGGAGTCAATGGGACGCTTTGCTTCCGATTGCGGAACATTGTCGATATTATTCAAGAACCTAAAAAACAGCAGAGCAGTGCCTACCCGAAACATAGCCACTTAAGTGCTGCTGCCCTTGTCTTGTTTGCTGGGTTATTGATGATTTTCGTCGAAGAAAGTATGAGAACCTCGGCGTTAGCATGCGAACCGCACCCCGAGTGTGTCGTGATGGCCCGAAGGTGGACAATTATCGAGAGCGGTTCATTGACACAGTGTCCGTGTCTTACAATGATTGACCGTGATATCGCCCCAAAGACTTATGCTGAATGGGAAAACCCTACAAATGTGACTGAGAAGGTCGCTCAGTTGGCAGCAACTGGTGATCTACAAACACTACAGTTGGCAAACCGCTACATTGCAGAACTTCCGGAACAGCTCCAAAGCTGCAAGAATCTCAGACACATGTACGATACTGATTTGTATATCATGCGAAAGAGAACAATTTGTACTCAACCATTGCTATTTCTTTAGGTCACTGGAGTACACTCACACGCAGTCATTACCCTCGTGGATCAAAGAACTAACCAACCTCGAATATCTGTACGTACAGCTAATTGTATGAATACCTAGATGGATCATGAACGTTACTGTGGTGCTTTTGATAAACATTTGGAAAGCAAGTTCTCAAGTCCAATGACCACCCTCCCAGACGATATGTTTGACGATATGTCATCGCTCACTTTTATTCACTTCGCTGCTTTCATGTCGATGCCACAATTGCCATCCTTTCAGGGTCTCGTGAACCTCAGATCGATCACATTAGCGTGTTCACGCTCCACAGTTGTACTATCAGTCTTTGACACCCTTGAAAACCTCAAGCGATCAATGCATAGTTTTCTGTTTCCAATAGACTGTTCTCTCACCGTCAGTGATATTAACTCGTATGCTGTAGCGTTGGATGGCAAGATCGTAAATGTGGATTACACAAAGTAGCGAGGACGTGGCCATCACCCCATACACTTACGTATCAACTTTGACTAAGAGATGGGAACGTCGACTACACATTAGAGACCACATGTGTGATGTAACCAGTTGAGTTGAGATGGTCAAGTCATTCGTTCTGGTGGTGGCCCCATCGCCACTTTGTTGAACACGTGCGATATGCGTCCATCCTCCTGATAATCGATATCGACATGGCTACATTTTAGTGTCAGTCAACACATGTAGCATTCGTGCAATTTCTCAGGGGGAGATATATGTATGTACATGTTTTGACGATGTATGGAGTGTCTGGTTTTACCACTGTTCGAGTCAAGAGCGTTCCAGTGAAGTTGCCTCTCGTAAGCTTTGCTCGGGATAGCCTTTTGTACAGAATTCCATTCCTCGGGTCTTGAACGGCGGACAGGGTCGAGTAAGGACGACACGGCCTTGCAAACCCAAGCTTGGTTGCGCAAAAAAGATCACAAGCGTAAGTAAGGCTTTGCCTTGCAGCAGTGGAAGCAGCTGCTGGGCTGGTGACGCGTGTAGCGCCGCGATGCCAATGAGCTTTGCATTGAGCGATGCCGCAAAGTAGCAACTGCACTGGCCTTATACTGCACTCTGATTCCTTCAGCACTGCTACATGTATGCATTTACCAATGTAGCGGTCAGTTGAGGCCGCGCTCCTGGTGCTTGGCAGACGACCGCATAAACAGCTGAGCTGACAGTCACATCATCAGGAATTTCACCAGGATTGTGTAGCCATATGATTTGTGGACACTCAAACCCTAACCCTGGCGTTTCTATGGCTTGATTCTTTTCGTCATAGCCGGGAATGTTCGTCAATTGGGTCTCTGAATGGGCTCACGACGAAGATTGAGTGCCTTAGCTGCGTGCTGCGGGCAGCTCCTCTGGCAAGTCCTCTGGCTCTGCGTGCATTACACTGCGTAGTTCTGCAGCCTATAGTACAGGGCCGTCACTGGTGCTAGACCTCAATAATTAAATAATTTCTCCTAATCAAGTGATAGTTGTACTGCAGTAGTAGCAGCAGTTGTATCGGCAATGACATGGTGGATACAAAGACGCGGGTGCTTTGTCTGCTGGGGACCGCTAGAGATTGACTGTCTTCAGCGTTGTCCAAGTCGATGAAGTATGATCGGTCAGCAGTTCTGATGTTCTGACCAATTGACATCCCGTTCTTATATCCATCGATGTTTATTGCTTGATGTGCTATCGTACAGCAACGCCGGTGTATACCCATGCATTTTACGCGTGTCAAACGACATTAAAACTCAGTCAGTGCACGTTTACATGCACAACTGAACTACGTTACTGCTCGGCTTTCACCCAAAATCTGACGTAACCAACGTGCTGCACGGATCAATTCCAGCAAGTGGATGTAGCTCCGAGACAGCACAGATCGTTAACTATACGCATGAGACCGCCACCCTGCAGCAAAAAGCAAGACTAAACCCTAAACTAATAGCAAGCAATCCGCTGGAAATGAGCATGTTCGTGTGCAAAAGGTTCCCAAAATGGGCCGCTCGAGACACATAGTCGGTACAGTTAAATGCACTCGGCTCTGCAAGTGCATGCATCGCCTGACCTTTTACCATCCTCTCTCTCTATCGCAGTGTCCCTGTTTATTTCTCTATCGCCGCGCACATTTCTCGAGCCAAACGCCCTTCATTTCCTAATCAACCTCTAATACTTCGTCAGTTTCAGATGTATGGAATTCTGCAGAGGTGTAGCTTCCAGAGCGACAGGGCGCAGGGCTGGAGAGCTGCGTTGCAGGATGAGGGGTGTGAGTCGGCTTTGCCTCGGTCTCTTCATTTCTCGACTTGCCGCCTTCCGCGCACTGCTCTGCTCTTGCACTTCAACACCAGCAAAAACGAGTGTCGCCACCTACATGCGCATGCAAATGACACCTTCGTCCGGCGCCGAGCCCGTCGTGTACGCGCCCAAAGCGGCGTTCCCTGCCACGTACCGCCGCATTGACGAAGAGGATGCGCATCTCCCCCATCCTCCTGTCTCGTCAAATGCAGCAACGTACCATCAGTCCTGGCCAACAGCCGCGGCAACGGACGCGAAGCTCGAATCAGCGACTCCACAGGACCTCACGGGCTCAGGCAGAAGTCCCAAGCAGCCCAAGCGCGACGTGTTCGTATGTCCAGAGGTGCACTGCGGCAAGCAGTTTCCACGCTCCTTCGCGTTACGGCGCCACATGCGCATCCACACAGGCACGAAGCCATACGCTTGCGACTACCAAGGCTGCGCACAGCGCTTCAACACGTCGGGGAACCTCAGTCGCCACAAACGCATCCACAGTGGAGAACGCCCGTATCCTTGCTGCTTCGAGACGTGCGGCAAACGCTTCAACACTAGTACAAAGCTCAAACGCCACATGCGTATCCACTTTCCGGATGGACAGAACCTCTTTCGGTGTACGGAGCAGGCCTGCTCCTGGGCCTGCGACAACTACAAGGAGTACGTGCAACATCAGAAGCTCCACAGTAGTGTGGCGGAGGGATTTAACAATGCTGCGGATGAAAATATCAATGCTGGCAATGGCGGAGATAGAAGGAGCCCTAAAAATCTCAAATCGACACGTGTCATGCCCTCACCCATGGGAATCATGCAGTCGGACGCGGAACCTCGACATGTCGAGTACCCACAACAGATACAGCCGGCTGTCATGAATGACGAGTTCTACCAGCAGGAACGCAACCGCATGTATGGAGGACCATCAATGATGATGATGAAAGAGTCCCAACGAGAAGAGAATGACTACCGCCGATTGTCAAGCTCCGCTCTTGCCACCAAGTCATTCATGGACGAACGTTCGCAGCCTGCTCCGCGTCTTCCGTTCCCGACACGAGCCTTCCCGTCTGAAACTGTGGGAATGCCAAGCAGTGGCCTTCTTGGATCGTCGTTCCACCCGTTGACCCATTTACCACCGACGTCCTCGCACCGCTACTATGACTCGACGCCGGCCAGCTCAGTTGAAATGACCACGTCCAGCAGCCCGAGCTACGCGTCAGCAGGTTCCTACGTGTCTGCTCAAGTGCAGTACTCATCGTACGTGCGTGGAGGCGAGACGAATGTGCTTGCGAGCTCGTACCAGCCTACTTCGACAACGACGACGTTCATGTCCACGTCGGAGCAGCAGTACACGCAGTCCATGCGCCAAGAAGGCATGGACCATCAGTACGAGAGCTCCTCGCCACACAACCAGCAGCAGCAATCCCCACACCAACAGGGGCAGACACATCCGGGGTACGCAGCCAACCCCGTGCCGGCCGAGTTCACGGGCGAGGAGCTGAGTGCCGTACTGGAGCTTATGAAGGACTCCTAAGCGGGGTTTGTGAGATGGAAGAGATGGTGGTGGTGTATGTTATAAGCTCGGAGACTCTGGTCGAGTCGTTTTGAGTGTGAAGTATTTTAGTTGCTGAAGTAGTAGGCACTTGCAGTTTAATGTTGTAAATAGGATAATGCTGTGGCATTGACTCAACGACAAGTTGCACTTGGAAGGATGCAGAAGTGCCATCGCCACTTCAATGCAGGCAGACAGACGTTTTGATTGAATTGACAAACACGGATGGGCTGTCAAGCGACGGAGCCCATGACAACAGGCAACATCGCGTCCCTCATGGCGAAAGCGGACGCGCATTAATCTGAGGGATGCGCGTTCGTCTCCATTTCCGTTATCTTAGCCAAGCCCATCATGTTGCCTTTTACACTTGATCTGACTATGGGCAGCGAGTTGACTGCGCTCTTGAAGCGACACACCAACTGCAACTTGAGAGGTTGCTCAATCGGGGGCACGACCAAAGCCGGGCCACTGATTTTTGAAGCAATGGTCAGAAAGTGGGACGATAGCATAGATTGGTCAAGTCCAGCCCGGTGGTGCGCCACGTCGCCTCGTGACGCGCATCGTTAGCGAATCGCGGCGCTTGACAGGAACTGCGCTGGATTGGCTATTATTACTATTGGCTAATTAGATTCACGAAAATTGATACGTGGTGACTAAATTTTGAGTAGAATTGGTGTTTTGGGAAATGTAGCTATCCATTTTGGGGAAAGATGTCTTGACGATTGGGTCCTGTAGCCATCTCCCACTTCAACATGCACTTTGGAGTCGCACTTAGTCTGTCGGTATTTGCCTCCATGATGCGAGCAATAGCATGGATACTACGAATGCGCGGAGTAACTCTTCATACACTGCATGTATTCTGAGTAAGAGGTGATAGCTCAGAATTGGTTGCTATCAAAATCTCTTATTAATGCGTCAAATATTGATGATGGTTTACTTGCTCCAGATAGCAGAGCATGCTGATGTCATCACTACAAATACAGCTCTCGCGCTATCGCAAACGTAATATCTGATGTTTTCTCAACGAAGATTAAGAAGAGAGCTCCATGGATGGATACTTACGCTTAGCTCCTGCACTAGTTCACACGTCTCCCGAATCAATTTTTTTAGGGTTGCTACGATTGCTTGCACACAAAAGCATCATTCGCACTGTCGCGCACTATCCAAAGCAGCAGCCGAGTTATCCGACCGCAGTTGATACATCAAGATCCGCATCTCTGTTGGAGAGCAGCTTGGTATAAGGGGACATCTGATGGGTGGGCAACGCCTAAAATGCGTTCGTCAGTGCGGCTCTCGTGCTTGCATCAGGTGACGGGGTTACCCTGACCACAGGATTTCACTGCAAAACTTGGCTCTCGTGCTTGCATCAGGTGACGGGTTACCCTGATCACAGGATTTCACTGCAAAACTTCCCGTTTCCCTGGTACCCATGCCAACGCAGGAAGCGAAGCCGAACGAAGCCAGAGCCTCCTGTTGATGATTGAGATACCAGACTCTGCATCGCTCTTGACCATGCCTCCGCCGCCAACTTTATTATGGCGTTTTCCACCTTAACAAATTTAATTCTAACGTACACTCCATGTTGTCTGATGGAAATCTGATGTTTGTAGAGACTCAACCGTCTATTGCTCCAGAAGTACATAGCTTCCCGAGGAGCTATCCCTGCCTTCTGAGGTTGGTAATATGCGTTTCATAAGTAGTTCACAAGTGTTTCCATGTTCTCCGATTCTGCCCTAGCAATTCGTCAAAATCAAATGGAAATGCTGGAATAACACCTCTGTGTGTAAAAGGCTGCAAGTCTTGGGACGCATCTGAGCACGCTACTGTTGCATACCAAACTACTTTGGATAGGAGAGAACCATCGACGTGTGGATCCGCAAAGGCTATCCATTCTCACGAAACAGCACAGTAGGGCAAACACGTGCTGCCTGCGTTGATGTACAGACCAAAATACGACGCGATTGTGTTCCAGACATCTGCATTGGAGACTTCAAGCGTGAGCTCGACACTTCTTCATGGTCCGAGCAGAGAGAGCACGTTACCTACTGAAGCAGGCTATCCATTAACGCAATTCAGCATGTGTCTGAATCATATGGCGTGTATACCTTCCCTCATGTTCACGCTGCGCTGGTTGTCTCGAACATGATCGTCATGAGGACACAGCATTTCAGTACCCCATTTCGCTTTCCCAGGGAGGACATGCCCAGCACTCGAAATCTCCCAAATCGAGCAGCTCTTCATCATGAAGCCTTCATGTCTTGCTTCTGGATTGGTATGCGGATAGTGAACTGCGACCTATCTGGCGGGTATCATGCATGTAGCAGCGTGACCACATATTTGGTGGCGACAGTCGTCGCACCGAGAGGGCTCAATCCGACGTTGCGGTCTATACCCAACTCAGCGTTAGCACGGTGCGTTCCCACCCCGAGGTCTAAGTCTCTCAGGGTCTCTTGTCGAGCAAGCGAGTGGTGCTTGGATCACTGGCGATAAAGCTCGTAAAAACAAGCCGAGCGCCGCAACCAAAGCGGCTACGGTCGTGAGTCGCTAGTGGTGCGACTCCTTTGGCCGCGAAGCAGACATCATGATCGCTAGCCAGGGACAACAGTTACCGAGGGTAGCAGTACCTGCGCTGAGTCACATGCATCTGGATTGCAAGGCTCTGTTAAACGTGCCTTGATCTACCCGCGATATGAGCGGCACCTGACCTCGCGACATGCCCTGCGAGACTCCCGGCTAGTAGATTCTTTAGCTCAATAGCGGCAGTCGCCATCTTTCATGTAGTGTGTGCCGATCCAAGTTGGATCGACGCATACTTGGAATTCAAGTGACTTAGCTCGGATGATGCATCCACCCGCTGTCAACTCGGCACGACCGGCCGATCGTCTCTAGCCAGGACGCGTTGACAAGAGACCCGCCTGCTCTGCTTTCCAGGAGCTTGTGGCTGCAGCCGTAATCGATTCACACGGTCAATGAGCGGGTCCGCACCATCACGTCAGGCGCTCTTGTCTCTCGGGCGCGTCTTCCACTTTCACTTTTGCCACGCCAGCCGCATTGACTCACTCCGAGTCGAGGTAGCCCACTCCTTGCTGCGCTCCACGCCAACAACTCATCCGCAACGGACCATGTCACGCGCAGCACCAGCTAAGCAGCCGGAACCTCAGGCGCAAGATCCCGCGGACGGCACACCCGTGAAAGAGGTTGCTCCGTTCCTCAAGAGCTTGCGTGTAATGCTAGACACCGAGGATCCGCGCATCTTGCGCTGGACACCCGACGGCACGGCTTTTGAGATTCACGACATGACTGCTATGACTGGATACGTGCTACCCAAGTACTTTAAGCACCGCAAATATGCGAGCTTCCAACGACAGCTCAACTACTTTCACTTCCGCAAATGGACCAAGTCTCGCGCTGTTGTGTGCACGTTCTCCAACCAATTTTTCCAGCGAGACCAACCAGCTTTGACATGGCGTATCACGCGTAAGCGTGCTCTGTCACCAGCCAAACACTCTTCACCCCGCAGTGACAAGGCTGTGAAGCAAGAGACTCGGACGTCGGACCTGAAACTCACTAAACTAGACCCCTTTGTTACGGTGCAGACGACGCTATCACAACCAGACATACTCGACGAGGACGCATCGCTGGCCTGGATCGACGCACTGTATCCGGAATTAGACCTGGATCTGCTCGAGGACAGCGACCCGACCGGCACGGACTGCTTCTTCTCCACGTCCAAACTACTGTCGCTGTGACTTAACTGCAAGACTTCTATTTAACTGCAGGGAGGTCGCAGCCTGCACCAATATTCGCTTAGATTACAGACTCACCGACATGACAACTCCGTCGCGCTGGTATCCTACGTGGGCGTCCTACGTCTCTTAACCATAAAGTACATGTACAACCTACAACGTGTGACTTTTGTTGAGTCCATCAACTTCGCCATTGCCATGGGGCGGTACTAACGCCATCATGTGGCCGCAGCGACTGAGGTGGCGGTCTCCGATATCGCCCAACACATCACGGCCTCGGTCCTGAATCCAGCAATATCGGGATGGATAGGCCTAACTGTGTCTGCCAAATACTGTTTGGTCCTTTTGCAAACGTTTTGCCTCGTCTCGTTTGGTAGACAAGCCGTGTATCGTTTGCCACAGTGGGACGGCGGACCATACTTAGACCAAGTTAACACAAGCACAGCCAGCTCTAGGTCTTGAGAAGCCGCAGCTGAGGTCTTCAACGACTCCAAAGCTGCTTGGCAAGAAGCGCATTGTGCTGGCTTGCACGCAACCAGAAACTCTCCGAATCCGAGTCAAATGATGCTGATTACGAGCATTGATTACTGTACAAAGACGACATCAATAGTGACATGTCAGTCTGTCGGGGTCACCGGCCTATAACACGTCTGAGTCAGCCTCTTGACTGAGTCGTGCGGTGCCACACTTCATTAGCCATCTAGACATGGACATATTGCTGATAGTTTAATCCATGCTGGGTTGGACTCCTCTACTCTCCAACTTGGAGAGGGAGAGCTGTCCACTTCAAGCACTTGGGCTCCATGCTCTTCTTCTGATGCGTGCTCGTGCTGGGTTGCAAGGGAATCTTCACTGCTGGATTGTCGCCAGGATGACTCAAGGTACCTTCATGACGGCATCGTCGCTGCATAGGAGCATGGACCTTGCGTCTCGGTGAGGCAAAAGGCAAGGATAGATGTACAAACTCAGCCTTGTTATTGATGCTAGAGACGCGGACTTTGCTACAGCGCCACATATACTACTCGCTCCGAATAAAATACTTCCTCTTGCACGCAAAATTGTCGTTAACGTCACGTCACAATTCAGTGTAGTCAAATGCATGGTCACGGAACGACGGGCTGTCCAGCAGCTCGAGTGATGAGTACAAGACATCCACCCAGTCCAAGGAATGGTCATCCAGCAGCGGCTCTGGCTCATGGAACGTGATGTCCGACACTTCCCCGTACACGTTGCGGAGATCCAGCTCGTTTGCCAGCGTGTAAGCGTCCGTAGGGGACGGGAACGACGCAGGACTGCGTGCTTCAGTCGGTAGTTTGATCACAATGGACTTCGGCGGCGTTGGACGCGTGGGCTTCTTCGTCTTGGTCGATTTCTTGGCCAATAACTTGGAGCTCTCGATCTTCTTCATTTCCATCGAATGCAGCGCCTTCTTGCGTGTAATACGCCATGTTAAAGCTGGTTGATCTCGCTGGAAGAACGAGTTGGAGAAGGTGCAGACAACGGCCTTGGACTTGGTCCATTTGCGGAAGTTAAAGTAGTTAAGTTGACGCTGGAAGCTCGTGTATTTGCCGTGTTTGAAGTACTTGGGTAGCACAAGACGCATCATAGCGTCCATGTCGTGGATCTCGAAGGCTTTACCATCCGCTGTCCAGCGTAGAATGGCTGGATTTTCAGTGTCGAGGATCTGGCGCAGACTCTTGAGGAATGGCGCCACCTCTTTGGGTTTCGTACTAGAGACGCTCATGTGGTGCCAGTGCTCGTTCTGAGGCACACAGATCGAGATTTGCTTTACGTTTGCGCTCGGCAGATTGCACGGCACGTGATCGAGCCAACGCAAATTGTACAGTGCTAAGCTCGCGTTGAAGTCGGGAGCGACAGCCTACTGACAAGACCGCACAGAGAGGAGGCAAAGGACAAGTTGAAGTGAAATCAGTCGTCCCTCGGCACAGCTACCGAGCCTTGTGCTGATCGCTGGCGTCAGGATGGCGTGAATGCCTGCATGGACCTCGTCGATTGAGGACTAGCCGTCCTTCTTGACCGCCGTATGTAAACTTGAGGTGTTTACGCTGGGACTGGAGGAAAAATTGGCGACGAGGGCAAGGTGCCTTCAACGGAAAAGGGCTAGTGTGATGGCATGAAGGCTATGCCACTCTGGCGTCACTATCGACCGGGAAGCTGCTACCAGTATGAGCAAACCTGCCCGTCATCAAGGACGAGGGAACTCCGCTGTCCTCTACGGTGCTCCGCAGACAGACGACTATGGATCTTAGTCGACTATGGATCTCTGCCTGAAACTCTAACTATTGGAGTCCAATTGGACAACTCGCTGTTGCTGCATCGAGTGAAACCTTAGCGTTGCAGATGGCATTGCCGCATTGCGACGTTGCACTGCGAGAGAGCCTTAAGCTCGTTGTAGTCGCTTGGCTTTGGACACTGAAGATACCACTCTCTGCAACGATTAGCTCATGATCGTCGGGCATAATCAAGCAACCAAGATCTCATCGGTTGCATCGCCATGCTCAGTCTCCGTCTCACTACAGGCATTCGTCGACAGTCAGCAGCTCCAGTGGAGTCCCCACAGCACGGCGCCACCAGCGAAGAAGTGTCAATCCAGGTATTCCTGCCATTTACTCTATGGTCGTGACCCTGAGATCCGAGGTCGCGCTCACGGAGCTCCCTCTTCATACCAGCAGCTGGTGCTGTCGTCGGACGGGCCACAAGTCTGCTACACGACAATCGGAAGAGGCGAGATGGCTGGCTCAGCAGGCATGGGGCAGCTTTTTCTAGCG
Source organism: Phytophthora litchii (assembly GCA_002812785.1). Taxonomy (NCBI): domain Eukaryota; phylum Oomycota; class Peronosporomycetes; order Peronosporales; family Peronosporaceae; genus Phytophthora; species Phytophthora litchii. Next base: position 15,357 of record PCFV01000312.1, on the reverse strand, counting down.
ACCGGCTAGTCGGACTAGCCTAGTCCCTCTCATGACTCAGTGCCCCCTGTGCAAATCAAAGGCGACCGCTCCACTCGGTGGGCAACAAGTTGTTGAACAACCGAGCAGTGTTGGCTACGGCATGCGTTGACGCAGCATCGCTTAAAGCAGACACATGATCCAGTTCGTACCACAGTCCGTCTTTCGTTGATCGTAACTTTAACTGAGACCTATGAAGGCAAAAGAGACCATGGCCACCAACGCAGACACATGCACCTGGCGAACGGGCAGATTTGGAGAAGTGCGGTGATCTTGGGATCGGATCGTTGTCAACGAAGTTGCCGTGCTCGAACTCCTCGTGCACTCGTCACGCTGGATACTGATTTCTCTGCTGATGCGCACGTTGAAACGCAGACACGCTGATTGCAATTGAATCTGAGCAAACCTTGCTTGCTCAGATTCGCTCAACGAGTTGCCACGTAGAGTCTACGTCGTCGACAACGTGAGAGGGTAACAAACCTAAGGATCCAATCAATGCCGTCGTTTTATCCGAAATCATCGATGTGTGGTAGTAAGGGAATCACGGAAGTAACGGACCCTGTCGTAGTATTCACCTGCAGGCAGCTCCATCGTGCTCGTATATACTACAAGCAGTTCTATTGTCCGATAAGCTAAGTAGGAGCTTGTTGCTTGTCGATATCTTATGTATCTGCGTAGCACACGATACTTTCAAGTACGTGTTCATCTTCAATGAAGATTCTTCATCGTTTCGCAGCAACAATTTATATTGCTTTTATTTTCTAAAGCATTACTTGATGAATCAGCAAATTTGAAAAACAAGCACTGTCGAGCTTTACAAGATTGAATGAAGCGTTAGCAAGAAACAACGTGTTGCTGTTACCATGAAACCAGGTGCTCTACTCATTTGGAGTGAGCTGTTGTAGAGCATGCATACTCCTACTTGTTGGTCGTGCTATTATAGTCATCACACTGTAAAACTCGTGCAAGACAGCGAAATTTCTACCAATTCCAGAGAGCAGCAAAATGTGAGCCTAAACACTCCTGCTGCTTCTCAAATGGACTACGACAATACTCTTCTACAAATGGCTTTCGTTGACGAACAAAGCGTCGTGCCCAGCTTGATTCAACTTCTGTGTTGAAACCAAGTACTTGATGTGTCAATAAGTTCGATGCAGAGTTCAGTGCTTCTAGAATCGGTTTGAAAACGTTGAACGATCCACCACATACGACGGACTGCGATTTTACATCATCAGTTCGTGTTTACTGAACACTGTTGGTATCACCTCCCATTGCATACTATGTGACTGCTGCTAGGCACTGACTAAGAACAGAGAGCGCTAAAAATCGGCAATCCATGTTAACCACTGCACAATAATTTCTTCAGCCAAATTCATCACTGATAAACTTACGACTTCATACCCGATGTGTTTGTTACCTAGTAGCACTGAATAATGGAAAATTCTACTATTAATTGAACCGCTGGAATATCGCTGAATTGGTTTCTATCCATACAAATTGCACTTGCGCTAGAGATTGTGGAATGCAAGTTTATCCAGAAGATAAAGCACAATGGTTTGCTACCGTTCGCTGTGTCGTGGATAGAGAAGCCAAGTTCGACGCCACCTCCAACATTTCAGTTTTGAATTTGAATTGTCAAACCAGTACGTGTATTGAAGGAGTTCAAGATTCAAGAAAGAGGATGAAGTTTGTCAAGGTACTCATTGTTGCCATCGTTGCTGTGCTTGGTATGACGATGGTCAGTGCCAACGTTCGAAAGAGTATCAGTGAGAGTGGCCCGGCAACCCGCAAAAACCCTACGTCCGGCAGCACCAAGGGGGCCAACTTCAGGGACTAGAGCTTTAATGCGTCAAAGCAACGGCAAGGACACCAATAAATGTTTGTGAAGTGATGGATTCATTGAGTTTCGATAGTTATTCATGCATGCATCGTATATCGCACGTAGCCAGTTTCACATTAAGGTAGAGAGCCCCGTGCAATTCTGTGACTCGGAACACTTGGGTTTTTAAAAACCCTTATATTATGAATCCAACTTTAATTTTTTAAAAAATAAGTCGCCTTTATAATATTCACATCACGACCAATCATAAGTAATTTTATGATCTAACCCTGTTCACGAACAATGTAGTACTACTTATAGGAAACCTAGACGTTCAACACGTACACGTAGGATGTCAGCTGGCCATTGGATTGAATGTAACGCATATGCTAGGTTAGATTACACTAGACACGAATTTACCCGTTGACCTTAATTCAAATAGGTATCGAGGTGAATAACAAGATGCAGCGCGCCACGGTGGACACCTATGCTAAAGTATGAAGTTCGTGCCGAGGGGTTTGTTCAAATCGTGTTGGGGGATTTCCCTGTACAACGTTAGCTGATAGGTTCTCGGTGACAACAAAGCACTGTTCGTCTGATGCAAGTAAGCAACGCTATCCGTAGTTGTGTAGCAGAATAAGTGGACAGATGTAGCAATATTAATGATAATAATGGCTAAGCTGTGATGTGCCCCTAGTCTTCTTCTCCTTCAGCTTTGCCTCGACTTGAGAGTGTTTGAGCTCTTGATTTCCTTTCTCAGTTGGTTCCCATGTAGGCTCCACAAAGCGAAGAAAACAATCCACCCATTACAGTGACGATAGTTATCGAGAATGATGCGAAACGGAAAAGATCTACGATAGCGCCTCGGACGACACGAGTCGAGCAGTGGTCATTCTACTCCCGTGTGACGGGGTCACACGAGCACCTTGCTTTGAGGAAGCGTGCTATTCGGAGTATACAAACTCCTAGTGAACAACCGTTCACGGTCTCCGGCCTAAGGAGACTTACCAACAGATAGGCAGATTAAAGACTGAATATATTTATAGGTAGTCTTAGTTTGGCCTGCATACAAACTATAAGGTACCTATAATAGAACCTATATACAATGAACTGGTTCATGATTGAGTGGCTCCCACCCCCGGTGACGTGTCAATAGTCACTATTTCATATGAGTGACTTATGTACCCATATCTCGAATAGAGATAGGGTACCCTTTAATGTAGCCCCGTTACATCCCGGTACCCTAGGACAAAATTGTAAGCTATATGTACAATTGAAGCAGTAGAAGCTCACCCATTTTCCCAACCTACCCCTCCAGTGTCAATGTAACATGCACCCTATCCCTGTCACAACTATATGCAGCCCCATCATGCACGAGATCACCTCAGAAGAGCAAGCAATATCCGACACCAATACTTAGCTCTATCTTTTTGTTGGATCTGCTTCGTAAAAGTGGCGCGGTAGATTCCCAACTCCGTCTCGGGTGTTTGCATGATATGGGTAACAAATTGTCCAAATGCTATGGCGTAGACAGAAAAACGTGGAGACGACCCAAGGTTAGACTTGAATATTGCAGAATAAGACATGGACGTTTTCAGTGACTCCTGTAAAAGTACATTTCACTTTCACATAACGAACAGCTTGCGCGTATTTTGGCAGTTATACTCGCGGTGCTCCTCTCCGAAGCTGATGCTGTCCATCTAATCCTCCGACGCCCATGGAGCATCCTTTTCTGATCTGCACTTGTACGATCGATGTTTGTCACTCGTCCTGAATGGCTGATCACAAGGGATTTAGCGCGAATGTAATTGACCCACAGCTCTTTTGTCAGGTAGATTGGCTCGCACCATTTCTCATCCGAAGCGAGCTGGTATGCCACGATTGGAGAATACTTCACGTCCCTCCTCCGGCTCAGTCCAAGGCGGTGATCTACGGTCCGGTCGTGTGTGATGCCATACTTCCTCGTTTGAGTTTATTTTTCGTTGTGTGTGATGCATGCTGGGCTTACCATGAAGTTATATGGAGTGATTTGATCCGCCCAGTTCAACAGTCAATTCAATCCGCTGTGAAAAACTAAATCATCACTAGTTGATGTTATCACAAACTGGGGGTACAGAACATTGGTACATGGTTCTTTACTGCTTTACACAGACGGTTCATCAATTCATGGTGCGTTATTGTTTCCCTAATCTACAGAGCTATCTCAACTAGGAGTCTTGTGTCTTCATTTTAAAATCCTGACACCATGCTTCATGAGTAGATTCTGAAGTGCGCAGTAGCTGTAAACATATCTCTACAAGAGTAATAAATCTCGCCAGTACCAGCTTCCACCTTGAATCTAGATGACGTTTGTACTACCCTATCTACCTTTTTAGTCGTTGATCTACAACATTCTCTGGTAACTGCGAGAGTTCGAAGCCTTTAATAATCGATTTATTTACATAGTTGATAACCATTGATTAGTTGTACACAAGCTTTTCAATCTCTAAATTGTAGAGGAAGATTTAACTTGGGTTTGTATACACACAAAACCAAGGCAAATTTTGTGAATTATCACAACCCAAATGACGGTGGAGCTGGTTTTCTGTACACATACGATAACTGTATTGAAAAAATAAGGTTGCTTTGATGATGGACCGTCATGTAAACTCCTTTATTGACCAACATCTTAATGTGTGCATAGTGCCCAATGCAGAAATTATCATTGATATTTTCCATGCCCGTTATTCCACGGCTCTCCGTTTACCAACGTCATAGAAAGCGGTTTATGCCAGGGGATTGGTACGTATTACTATGTACAAATATCTCATTTTCGACTATTGTCACATCTATTCATGGCATCTCGTGTCATAACCGGTCCATGGAAGAGGTCCGTGCTGTAGCGAATGTTGAGCCACACCACCCACAAAGTTTGCACTTGTCGGTCTCCATCGTTTTCTAACATACCGAGCGCTTTGTTCGCTGTTGTGTGGGAACGCACCAGTCTTTATCGACCGGAGGAGGCTTGGCTCATGAATTCGCAAAATAAAACCGGTCATTTGCTCACATGTATAAGGAAGGAAGAGGGTGAGCAGAGTCAACTGGTAGAGTAGTAGGGCGACTGTCGGCGTCAATTCGCGACTGAGTATGGTGTTAAGGTGTCCTTTCGATCGATGCCGAGGTTGCACCAGTATGTGGCCCATCTGATTTACACCGTGGTGGACTTCACGCTGCCACTCACTGCTACCACAAGTCAACTCGCGTGGGGTGGGCTGAAGAGCACATACTTAATCAGGGTAAACTAGTGCTATCAGTAGTCATTTTATGTTAACTATGCTAACAATTTGTCGTTTTTGCGTAGGGATAAGGAAATATACTGTTTTATTTGACGAAAAAATCCAACTAAACAATTTGTCGTTTTTGCGTAGGGATATGGAAATATACTGTTTTATCTGACGAAAAAATCCAACTTGTTGAGCACCCATCACAAATCATTATTCATTGTAGGCTGGGGGACTATCCACTCGGACAATTCAATGAATTAACAGGTGCAATTGAATGAGTTGGAATAAACGTTTAGCTGATCACTGATTAGTGACAACACCTGTTCTCGATCATTCTCCTTCCTTCATCGCGCGCTGTTCAAGCCTCTTCGGTTCCCTCTAGCCTCAGTTCGTACTTGTTGTGCATGCGCTGCATGCTTTATTGTGACAACTGTTGCTTTCCGTATTGGTTTGCAGTGCTGCAGATATTACACAAGATCATCAGCACCCAACGGATGCGACACGAGTGTGTACGATTGATAATAAAAGCGTTTGACTACAACTTTAGCATGAAATATTACGCGACAAATGCTTGGTGTGCAGCTGAGTGGTTTGATTGTAGGCGTCGACAACGCTTGTGCAATGAGGACGATTCTGTGATAGACTTCTTTCCAACAATTGCATGCAGGCGTTCATTTGCTGCGCGTTCTAGCAACTGTTCAGGGTCCAAGCGCGTGTGTTCATAATCCTAATATCCGTTAGTGTTGGATGTCGATCATGGCTGGTTTATTGTGCACAAACATGATTTTGATGACAGCTTTCGCATTTACTCTTTTGTTATGTTTCTTCGTACCCTTACGATTTATCAGATTTTGTTTGTGTATCAGTTTAACACACACCCTGCAAGCGTGGATGCTGTAGCTGGTTCAAGGAGACCCAATCTGCAGCTCCGATACAGTGGCTTCAAGTGCTTTCTGTCCTGAGTCAAATGCTGAAGGCGGTAATGTATCTTCCACTCGAGCCAATTTGTCGCTAATCTGTACTAACGGATTGAGAATGTTCTCAATTTTATGCCAGTAGGGAATCATCTCCAGTGACCGCTATACTGACCGGCGCATGGTCTGCTATACGTCAACACGCTGTGAGAAGCTTCCCTCAATCATAATACGTTGTGATGCTAATGTAACAGCAAAGACGAGTATTAGCGGCAGCTACCTGATGAAGATCGTTTTCGTAGCGTGTGAATTATGTAGTAGAAGTATGAGTACTCTATCAAGAACGACTTTCACATGCGTAAGCAGCGGAGTACGATATTGACGACATCGAGACGTACATTGTACTGCATATCCAGGGATATGTTGGAACAGTTCCTCACAGAGGGTGATTAGCTGACCAATACAGCAACTAGCAACAGCCCTTGAAGATCATCGATAGTCGATTTTACCACAGGTAAGTCAGCAGCGTCATATCCTGCTAGCACTTTTCCGACGTTATGATCCTCATGTGTCGTTGTACCGATATAGGATAATTCTCAGCTGAGAGCTGGTCATTCAAGAGTTCCCCTCATTCACAGTACTCTCATTGAGTGTCAAACATGCGAATCATCTCCCTCTTGATTCATGCTACTTTCGCTGAGGTCGAATCGCCTGCCCTGAGTAACTTCAAAGTCACTTCTGCCCAGACGACAAGTTTTGGTAACGAATATGGCTGCTAAGGGAGGTGCAGAGACAAAAATGAAGAGCAAATAACCTTTGTACCTGTTGTTGCGTTCCAACCCATGATGCCCTCGACTTCAGCAATTTCAACGACTTCGGCGTAGATACTGGATGCAGTGGAGGACAAGACACCACTCCCGGAATGGGCAAAGACTAGACTATCATTGTTCTGCTTGGTCTGGGTGTGGCTGCTGGTACGGTTGTTGTTGGAGTAAAGTTAGTAGACGTGCTAAATAACGCCAGAAATAGGGGACAGCAAAATAATTCCAAATTCCAAGAACAATTTGCATACCAACCAAGACTCTCATTCCCTTCAACGTGGCAGCTCGTGCAATGAGAATATCAAAGCGGAAAGGCATGCGTACTTTGATACTGATACAAGTATTGGACGATGAATGCTTTACAAGTATTGTGCCCTTGGAGACAGTAAATAGAACATATTAGGCTTGTTTGGAAATTACCATCGAAAAGTTCTATCTTGCGGGGATAAAATGGACCTAAGAATGGTATAAAGCTCTCGGTATTCCATATAAGAACAAACTAGAGAATTTCCCCACTCAAGTAAGTTTTGCCTCAAAATTCCGGGCTACGATAAAAAATATAAAATTCTTTGGTCATGCATGTGTAGATTTTTTTCTTGGTTATTTTCTTATAATAACCATAGACTTAATTAAAATATAGCCCCAAAAAAGTTGATCAAAAGGCTCAAGGGGCTAAAGCCGTTAGAGCTAGTGTCTCGGAATTCGAGTGAACCCATTACCCAGTTTTCCGGCGTTATGATTGGCTGAAACGTTTGCTCTGCCCAAAGACCAAAACACAATTGCACAAATGAGAGGATTAGGACTGACCAAAATGACACAGCCGCATAATTGATGGCCGCAACACTCAAGAAGTGTCTGAAGCTGCACAAGCTCTTCGTGGCCGAGGTTCGACGCTGCATAATTCGATAGTCCGTTGTATCAGCCACCTAATATCGATCTCGTTCTCTCTCTCGTTTTAACTTCATTGATTCATCTTCAAATGACTGATGCAGGTAGCTCGTAGCACTCGTCTCGAGTCGGAAGGGTCTCAAGTGTTGTCATCGCTTGCCAACGTCAGTCAGCGAGTGCCAACGTTGTTGCAAAGTAGCAATGCAACAAGTGGAAATGATGACGTCAACGGCAACATGGAAGTGATGGGCGTGTTAAGTTACTCCTGCAATACTCCATCGCTGTTGCTTCAAAAACACTTTTTAGCTCTGGAAAAGAGTCGAGGGTTCTTGACTGACATTTTGCGCGATTACCAAGAGTTGCTGCGTCGGCTTCGATCGTTTACGAGCGAGTGTGTGACGCTTGTAGATGACGCATTCACTGAAAGTGAAAACGCTTCCAGTGTTGACGAAATTGCTACAGTGACTTTCCCGTTGCAGTTGCAAGATGTGTTAAGTTACTCCTGCAATACTCCATCGCTGTTGCTTCAAAAACACTTTTTAGCTCTGGAAAAGAGTCGAGGGTTCTTGACTGACATTTTGCGCGATTACCAAGAGTTGCTGCGTCGGCTTCGATCGTTTACGAGCGAGTGTGTGACGCTTGTAGATGACGCATTCACTGAAAGTGAAAACGCTTCCAGTGTTGACGAAATTGCTGCAGTGACTTTCCCGTTGCAGTTGCAAGAGTGGATGGAAAGGGTGTTGGCAATGTTTGAACACGAAGTACTGCGAAAATCAAGACTCGTGGCGGATTTGGAGTACAGTGATACTGGGAGATTGAGCACTGTATCCAAGCAGTGGAAGGCCAAAGGAGCAATGGGTAATGTCGATAATGACTATGGTGGGTGTTTTATCATTTGGTTGGGTTGGTGGCATTCGAACTAAGATGTAAACAGTGCAAACAGGTCTACAATTGCCAGAAACCAAGTCTTCGTCTGCTTCTCAATCGGATTCTGACACTTCGAAGAGCAAGAACAAGAAGAAAAAGAAGAACAAAACCAAGAAATGAAGATTTTCATGTATGCCACTAACTTCGACCTCTAATTTGCCAGCTAAACCTTTTTTCTCAATTGCACGAGTGTAAATTGCACCACCACGCGGCACAACCTCTCACACAAATGGAATACCGCTGATAGTGCGTGCCTTGTATGCAGGATACTTGTCCGGGAAGAATCCAAGCAGCAGCTGCTCCTCATACCTAACATCAGCATTGCAACAATACTAAGAATTGTTTATCAAACTAATTAATATGGCAACGTACGGGATACGGTCGTGGAAGAAGCTCCACGCAACGATTGAGTAGCCAACAGCGCACAAAGGGTTAGCCAACAGGATCTGACTCCCCACGATCCACCAGAACCAGCCTAAGTAGCTCGGGTGACGAATAAAGCGGTATAGTCCGTGCGTAACCAGTTGATGTTCCTTCCTTTTGAAATATTCAATCCGATGGGAAAAGTTGCTGGCAGCAGTGCTCATAGCCGCCACTCTAAAGAATTGACCAATGATGACCAATGCAATTCCTACAGGTCGCACCATCGGATGCAGCTTCCACCCCGGTACGAAGTATAGCTCCAAAAAGAACTCCACACAACTGAAGAGCACTGCCAAATGATATTCTCGACTGTGATTAAGCAAGAAAGCTGCAACAATCCAACACGTAAACATCAAGTTAGCAAGTTTTGCCACTTTTGCCATGTTGCCGCTGGTTAGGTGTTGCCGGAAATCCATGAAAACTTACATTCATAGCTGACATTTGCCGGTCGGTAGGCAGCCGTCAGCAAAAACTCCATCAAGTGGAAAAAACCCAACGCCAGTGCGTACAAACTCCACTGTTCCAGGCACCTCCAGCGCAAATTTGACGTAGTGTCGCGGGACGAATCGTTCAGCGCCACAAACTCCGTGTAGAGCAGCAGAGACGCATGGGCAGTCACGAACACGCCTAGTCCGAAGGCTGCCAGCGCCACTTTGCCCAGTCCCCTGTCGGAGCGGAAGGCCTCGGAGCGGAACATCGCAACACCACGCGATCAATAATGAGCGTTGAAAAATCAATTGTGAATATTACGTCTCGATTCCTGTGTAAACCGATGTTTGTAATCAATATCTGAACAGAAAGGGGTTCTTGGATTGGTTCAAAAGACAGCCAATCATCGTGACGGATTGGGACCACTTCAACTTGAAATGAGATTCATTTTTGTAATCGGATGTTTCTGGGATATAGAGAAGTTAACGTAGCACGGCAGGATAAGAGAATAGTAAATGAATGAACTTCCTCCACGTGGAAGTTCGCCGTGCATGAAGTTGAGGTTGAGGTCGCCTAGAAGACGACAGCCGACGTGACGCCGCCCTTGTTGGAAGTTGATCCCTTGCCGCTCTTGAGCCAGCAAGTGCCAGAATTGAAGTTCGACCACGAGAACGCGTGGCAGCCGGTGTACAAGCGGCATTTATCGCAGCAGTCGGCAGGCTTGGTACCTGGAACGTTGGCAATGTCATTGTCTACGTAGTCCACGTTCGCCTCGAGGTTGCAAACTGGCGGCGGGTTGTCCAGTAGTTGACTCGACACAACACCGGCCTTGAACTGCGTTTTCCCCTTGGCACTCTTAAGCCAGCAAGTGCCGCCATTGAGATTGCTCCATGAGAACGAACGGCAGCCGCTCCAGTTGTTGCAAATGCCACAACATTGCCCAGCGGTGGCACCTGGAGTGTTGCCGATGTCATTATCCACGAAATCCATGTCGGACTGGAGGGTGCACTGGCCAACGGTGTTCTTGACTTCGGCCGATTTCACACCGGCCTTGGGGATTTCCGTGCCCTTCTTGCTCTTGAGCCAGCACGTACCGCCGTTTTGGTTCGACCAACTGAATGCGTTGCATCCAGGCCACGTCGCGCAGATCGAGCAGCACGCACCAGCATTGTTGCTCTGCACGTTGGCGATATCATTGTCTTGGAAGTCAAAGCCGTCCTTTAGCGTGCATCCAGGCTGGTCCTGTACTAGCACCGCCGACGTCGCGGCGGCGTTGGGGGCTGTGTTGCCCTTAGCATTCTTCAGCCAGCAAGTTCCTCCCTGGTAGCTGGTCCACGTGAAGGCACCGCAGCCAGACGTCTGCGAGCACAGCGTGCAGCAATCCGACACTTGTACGCCCGAGACGGACTTGATGTCGTTGCCGAGGTAGTCGACATCAGCAGTGGTCGGGCACGACGCGAGGCGGCGATGCACGTTCACGAACGGATTCTCGATTTGGGAGCGCAAACCGAAGGCGTCAGCTTGGAGCGAGCACAACGCGGATAGGAGAGCAATCGCTTGGAAGCGCGACATGCTCGGTTGGAAGTGGTAGTCGCAGGACTGGTTGGTAGCGTGAAGCTTCTTGAGGTGGTTGTTCCGCACTAGACGGTAAGTTTTGGAGTGACTTGGCCAAGCGACCCCGTTGGCGTCGAGGACAAGTCTCAAGGTGGCGCAAGAGGCTGCCAATATCAAGCACCTGCTCAAGCTGCGTACCCATTTGATCGGGTCAGTCTTTACGAGCAGTGCCGGTGGTGCATCCAATTCACGAAATATTTCTGTCATAAGAACCACCAGCGCAACGTGAAAGCGGGCCTTCTAGACCTCGATGCTGTCTGCTCGGCAGTGCTCTTAAGTGGTGCTGAGGTGTTCGTGGACCGAAACGAGAGCTCGTTGTTGCTCATGCTCCTCAAGAAGACCCTTGTTCCCCAAGCATGGAGACTACGAGACTCTCGACGTGAGTCATCCACAATGCGATGCTAAGTGTGACGAGCCCAAAGGGGCCAGTGAACCTTGATTTTTCTGTCCGAATCCATAATTCGGACAGAAAAGTTGTCGCCAAAGAATCGCTGTCGACGCTGTGCCAAAGATGGAGGCGCAGACATCCCCAGGCAGTTCTTATTGTAAAGCTTGTAAGGGTTTTCTAACTCACTACTGCAGCTATTGGCGTGATTTGACGTCGATGGAGGTCGATATCTCGGCGCTGGGAGTTTCTTACCGTTATCACCGACGATAAAATCAAGCGATAAGTGGAGCAAGTATACAAACTGCCGTGTACGTGATGATACACTACTATCTTCATACACATCATGATGAAGGAGCAGTGTCCAACAATAAGTGACTCGACTAGAGCAGTGGTTTGTAACAATCCGTGCTTGACAGACCCATTAAAACAGAATGAAACGGAGTTCTGCAGGTAAAATACATCTGGATGTGATACGTAGGCTGAAGGAGCCTGTGTGCCGCCGTTAGTGTGCAAAACAGAGAGCTATACGATAGTACTGGACAATGGTCGTTCTCACCATTGAGCGAGTACAAGCCATGAGTATTGCCTTGATGCTAACAAGTCTACCAGCAATACAGTGCGTACTGATGCAAGAAATGATAGGTCAACGCTATCAGCTTTCTAGTCTTCTGTTTAGGTACTCTGCCTGATAAGTGCGGCGCTGCCTAATAGTTGGCCTACGAGTGCATACCGAGGTCAAAGAACTGCTTTGCTAGGAACTGACGTTCTAGCGCGTGGTTGATCAGCAAGATGAGAGCTTTAAGTTGCGCTGATGTCGTATTTACACCGAGGATGAACGAGCAACATGAACTCGCAGTTCGTATCGATTCAAGGTGTAGGACTTCGTTGTAGTGTTACCTAGGCAGCTCGCATTCATGACATAGTGAACATCTGAAGAAGCAGTGGGCATCTTGAACTCCTCATCGTCGATACTTTTGGGAACTTACTCAGTGTCGAGAGCGCCGTGAGAAGAGCGAGACAGGAACAACTTATTTCGTTTTGCGTTACCGCTATCACACAACTAATGACAGTCCATTGCTAGAGATCGCTGTTCTACAATACAATGTCGATGAAGCAAGTACTGCAACGTACCTAAGACTCCTTATTCATTATCACTGTCGCCACGCTGCGGCTAGATGACCAAATTATGCCGGTTTTGGTGTTGTGCTGCGCTTCATATAAAACTAGAGTACCAATTCACGTTTCCCTATTGCGTTCTCGAGCTACAACTACTACAGCACAGCGATTAATACCAGGTTCGACACAAGTAAGACTGGATAGGACCTAACGCGATGGTGATTAAGTTAGCGGAAACATCGCTTTCGAACATGAGATCATGATGCTGCTCCAGCGATGGCAACGCATACTATGTCATACGCTAAACAAATACGTCGGCAATCATGTTCACGAAGAGATCGCTCTACACGTACATGCACAAGCTCACAACTAGGTGTATACAGCAAGAATAACGAACTTGGCGGTGATTGTTCAGGACAGCCTAACAACTAAGCACCACTTTTCAGCTACTTGATTCGCGAACTCACCACCGAAGCGATCTGTTCAACGGCAATACAACTACTCCAGACACTATGCTTCGGGCATGTGAGACTGCAGCACTTCATACAGCGCTGCATGTGGATTGGTTAGCAAGCACCGGGCGAACCACTTCATGGGAGGTGTGCATATACACGCATCTTGCTTCTTCAACAGTGTGATTGTGCTCGACATCGACCTCGAGTATATCGCTGACGGTGATTTCAATCCACGGGAACTCTAGTGGATCAAGTTATGGTAGTACCATTTCGATTGTTGTCCGAAGGCGTGTCGAGCTGCAATGACCACGACAGGAATCAAATGTGTTGACGGACTCTTACAAGGTAAGCATCTTTGAGTGATGTCGACGAGACTTGCGTGGCATGGGAATGAACGGCAAATCGGATACGCATCCGCTCGTCCGGCCCATGTCCTTCAGGCGGTCAGGTCCACCAGACAGTGACGGATGAGTGCGCTCTCAGACGACGCGTGTCAATTCTAGGCATACAAAGTGCCAATGCATGTTGACCAAGTAGTGTTGACAATTGGACATATCATAGGCAGATGGCTGCTCTCGGCACGAAAAAGACGCAGGATGAAGGTCTCCGCATCAGTCTTTTCTACAGGACGAATCCTGGTTGAAGTGAACTGGTTTGAATTGTGAAATGCTTGCAACTAGCTAGTGTCGACGACTATACGTTGCATGAGATCAGGAGCTCTTGATGCAGCCTCATTGCTATTAATTCTCTCTGCTGCCTGCAATGGAGACTCGACTGCACTTCATTCACTTTGCATTTTGCAACTCCGACCACACTAGTTCACTCCGCTTTCTGTATCAAGATGGTCAAGTATGTACTTACCGGCGCCGATGACAACCTTGGAGGCTTCGCTGCCGACTACATCGCTGAGATCAAGAACGACAACGACGAGATCGTGTTTACGAGCTACAAGATCGATAGCGTCTCAGACGAGAAGAAAGCTGCATGGGAGGCCAAAGGCATCAAGGTCGTACCTGCCACCTACGACGACATCGACACTTTGAAAAAGGTGTTTGAAGGTGCCGAAGCTGTTGCCTTTATCTCCACTTGGCTCATTGGTGACGGCCGTCGCAACCAAGCCAAGAATGTCATCAAGGCTGCCAAGGAGACTGGCGTCAAGCGTGTATGCTACACGTCGTTCGTCGGTGCTGGTTCGGACAAACCGAACGAGGAGGTTCCGTTCCTGCCGCGTGATCACCACTTCATTGAGCACGAAATCTACGCTTCGGGTCTGGACTACAACATCCAACGCAACTGGCTGTACCAGAACAATATCCCGCAGTTCTTTGCTCAGTCGTGGCATTTCACTGAAGACCGTTGGCTCATTAACAGTCACGGTGTTCCTGGTGCCTACGTTGCTCGTGAAGACTGTGGCCATGTCTTCGGTGCTCTAGTGCTTGGCAAGCAGGAGAAGAACACGGTTGTCGATGTGACTGGTCCGGAACCCGTCACTGATAAGGACATCTTTGACTGGATGAACTCCATCAGCGGCTACAAGGGCGATTTCGTCGACATGCCGGATGAGGAGTTGCGTGCTTACTGGCTTGGCCGTGGTTTGCCCACTGATGTGTACGGTGACTTCTCCAAGCTGCCTATGAAGTTGTGCATTGGAGACCTGCTGTGCTGTGGCGAGACTTTGGCTAACGGCTCAATGAGCAAGGTGACGGACACGGTTGAACGTCTGACTGGCCGTAAGCCGTTGGGCTACAAGGAGAACCTCCTGCAGTACAAGGAGATTTTCCCCAAGAACGACTAAGTGGATTTGTAGACGGTCAAGGTAGCAATTGTAACGGGGTTACATTAAAGGGTACCCTATCTCTATTCGAGAAATGGGTACATAAGTCACTCATATGAAATAGTGACTATTGACACGTCACTGGTGGCTGGGA
>PCFV01000311.1:0-34066 GCA_002812785.1 Phytophthora litchii | reverse complement strand
ACGAGTTCCCCGACACCTGCAAATTCAACTCTTTCTCAAACCCGTCGTGCACTAACTGCTTCCGGATTCTCACAGTCAATTTAGAGAACGGTTGATTGTCATTCTCCATCATCGACAATAATTGCCCATAGAACATATTCTTGCGTGTGAAAACTTGCGGGAATGAAGCTGACAACGCAGTCACATTGCTGTGTGGCAGTACTAACTGCCCATTGATGCCTTCTGGAGACAAATAGATTCTACCAGTCACTCCCAGTGCTTTCCAACCTCCAAGCAGTCGACGTCGCAGCATTGGCAATTTACTCTCCTCCAATGACACATAATTGTACAAACTCACGTATTGACAAGGCTCTGCAAGAGCTTGAGTCGATATCCACCGCCGAACGGGACCATGTCGTGAATGGAGACGATGTAGCATATCTCTTGGTGTCCAATACAAATTCCAAGTGAAGAGCCGTTACAGTTCAAGATTTGATTGGTGGGGAATAATGTGTGGTCTGTATGGCGCTGTGAGACTCGCACCGCGGGTGCTTGGGTTATCCCGCCAGCGTCTTTCTGTTGTGGTTACGCAGGATGACTTGCTGTGGCAGTGTAGACCATTTAGTACTGGAAAAGATGGGTCGCGTCGCCAGTACATTAGTTTGTACAACTACACGCCGTTAGACAAGAAGAAGCTGCCCAAGTTACGTCGAGACATGCGTGAACAGTGGGGACATTTAGGCGTTGTCGGGCGGATTTACATTGCAGAAGAAGGTGTTAATGGCCAGTTGGTAGTGCCGGAAGCAGTGGTGAATGCGTTCGAATGCTCGTTCCCGAGACTGCTTCGAGATGCCAAACTCTTCTACGGACAGTTGATCGAGGACAAGTTGCAGAATGAAAGCGGACTCAAAGCCGCAGAGCCATTCAACAAGCTGGATATCCGTATTCGTGACCAGATTTTGCATGACGGATTTCAAGGAGGACCGCTGAATTTGCAGGTTGAATTTGCAGGTGTCGGGGAACTCGTTGCCACCCGAGCAATGGCATCAAAAGCTGAAGAGAAGGAATGAGACAGAAGACTCGGATACGCTGGTGCTTGATGTACGAAACTTCTACGAACATGAAATCGGACGCTTTGATGGCGCGACGAGAATTATGGTCGACACTTTCCGAGACACCTTTGACGCACTAGATGAGATTCTCGAGAAACATGAAAAAGCACATGACGGACAGAAGCCGAAGGAAGTCATGATGTATTGCACTGGTGGCATTCGATGTGAGAAGGTGGGAGCGTACTTGACGCAGTACAAGGGTATCTCGAATGTACAGAAGCTACACGGCGGAATTGTCAACTACATGAGGTTTCTGAAGGAGCAACGTGAGGCTGCAGTGGAGGCACGTGCTCGCTCTGCGTGTGATGTTGATGATATTGTGGAAGAAGAGGTGTCGTTGTTCAAGGGTAAGAACTTTGTGTTCGATCAACGGTGCGTGGGCGAATTGACAGATTCAGAAGAGGTGACGGACGACGTGTTGGGTCAGTGTTTCCAATGTGGTGAGCCATGCAACCACCACACCAACTGCAGCAACTTGATGTGTCACGGTCTGATTCTGCAGTGCTCCAAATGTGCAACAAACATGCTTGGATCATGTAGTGAAGGGTGCAAGCAAGAATTTATCAAGATGGAATCCATGACGCCGGACGAACAGCGTAACTACAGGAAGACGAACGCTCTGAAGTGGAAGCCCAAGAATCCAAACGCGGCTTCCGCTTTAAAGTACATCAAATTCAGGCCAGCTTCCCCTGAGCTGTTGCAGAAAGCGTAGGTTTGTTGTCATGCTACTTAGCTATGCATGAAAGAACATGACCACGTATAACAACCGTGATGAGTTTTTGATGAAGCTCACTTCAACGACTAACTTATGGCATTAGCATAATGCTTGCTTAGTATGCACGATTTCGCCCTCTCCAGCGCTTGTAGGGAGGCTCGCTCGTACCATTTTGACGAGAGTTCTTCGTCTCTGTTGAGCGTTTCTTGCTTGCTTCCTCGTCTCGACGCATCTCATACTGTTTTCGGATCTCAGCTGTCTTCTCAGGGTCATGATGCAGAATGTCATACCCGAAGCTCTCAGGTGGTACTCTCTTCACCAAGTTGCTATCTGCCTGAATGATCGTGCCTAGGATACTGCCGGGCAACGCATTGAACTGACCATGGCGATAGATTTCATTCTGCAAAACCAGTCGGGCGTAGTCAAACGATCGCTTGACTGTCCGCATCTCGTACGAGTTCTTCCCAATGTCGAGACTTGGTTCGTTCGGGTTCTCCATCGAGATCAGGAACGGTCGTCCACCGTCATACCAGCTGCGCTTCTCCTTGTAAAAGTACGCTCCACCGTTGCGTACCGAGATCGCAAGCTTTGTGTAGTTGAAATCACGTCCGTATAGCGTGAAGAACCCCATCAGCAATTGTCCCAAATTGTTAAACTTGGGATCGTCATGTTCTGCACCTAGTGCACGTCCATGATGCTGCAAGAAGCTGATCACCATCATCTGCAGCAGGAACGAGCCTACTCCACCACTGTATGTCTCGTTCAGTCCTCGTTGTGCCATAAAGTACTTAAGCACCAACGTCAGTGGACGGAACGCCGGATAGACTCTCATAAAGTGCTTCACCAAGTCTCCAGTGGCCAGGCCACCAGCCACATTAAACGACACATCCACATGAATGTCACTAGTCTTGTGCACCATCTTGACAATGGGGATCCTGGCTTTATCAATCACCTCCAAGTAACTCACGAGATCCTTCTCCTCTAGACATTGTGCTAATTTATACAGCGGCTCTTTACCCTCTGGCACTCCAAAGAGCACCATGTCAATGTCACTCTGAGGCAGGAACATCTGCGTGTAGTGCGAGCCGAAAGTCTCGACCGTCGCCTCTGGCCACAGACTCTTGACAATGTCCCTCATCTCCTCCACGAGTTGTGTCCTACTGCTCAATTCCTCCTCAGTGGGGCTGATAAAACTCACAAAGTCCATGATCTCCTCGTGCAGACACTCGTACACGTTATTGTTGAAGTATCCTTTGCGGTCCCTCATCCAAGGTTTGGTTTCTAACATGAGTGCGTGGTTCTCTTTTTGAGGGTCCGACTTCTTATTTGAGGCGTTTCGGTGTTCGACTTCGTCTTCTACGAACTCAATGAAACCGTCATCTGCCTCATTCGCGTCTGGAGCTGCTGCCTCTTTGGCCTGACGCTTCTTCTCCTCCTTCGCGATCTTAGCGGCGTGTTTGGCTTTGCCCTTGGCTTTGATCTTCGCCTTGGCCTTCTTCCTCTCGGCTGCCACCTTCTTTCCCTCTACATACGCGTCACGGCCCCCACTTTTGGCCTTGCGTACTTGCGCCTTGGTCCGCGCCATTTCGACTTGCTACTGACCAGTGAACGGGGTCAGTACACGAGGCACTCAAAACAGTGACATTCGTGTACGCCACATCATCGAACCAGTGTGTCCCACACACTTCAATCCGACGAAATTGTGAAACGTACGTGGAGCACCACAACGATTGTCTCGGAAGGGGTGTCACGTCCATGTCGGTGTAATCCATTTGAATTTAATATGGAACGGTTCCCACTGAGTCCATGACTTCCATCCGCACCCGCTCGAAACTTGGCTTCGCTTTGCCCCTTCGCGTTAGTATCAAAGATTCCAGACAGGCAACATGTCGGACCAAGGCTCGCCTTCTCCACGCCGCAGTCGCAGCCGCTCGCCGTCTCCACGCGCACAGGAGGACAACAAGAGTCCGCGTCCGTCCGACTCGGACAAGGAGCGCGACACAGAGGACCGAGAGGCGTCCCGTCGCAGTCGTAGTCGCTCGCCTGCTCCAGCCAAAGGGGCCGCCAAGCCAGATGTGACAAACCCTGGCAACAATCTGTACGTGGCCAATCTGGCCACACGCGTGGGGGAACAGGATCTGCAGGACCTTTTCTCCAAGTTCGGACGAGTTGACAAGTGCGAGGTGATCGTGGACCCCGTGACGAGAGAGTCGAGAGGGTTTGGCTTCGTGACGTTCGAGGACGTTCGAGATGCTGAAGATGCAGTCAAGGAACTCAACAAGTGCGTTGCATGTGGAGTAGGAAGCTTGAGCTTGAAGCGGAGACTAATGCTGTTGTGCTGTAGTCAAGAAGTACAGGGTCGGAAGATTAGAGTTGAACACGCCAAACGGAAACGTGGACACGAAAAAACCCCTGGACAATGTACGTACGATAGGACGGAGACTCGTGATTGGTGCTCACCATCTTGCTGCTTGATAGATCTTGGACCGAGGCTTGCTAGTGCAAAGTACGGTGGACGTGACCGCTTTAGCAGAGATCGCAGCAGAGACCGAGGACGACGGAGTCGCAGTCGAGACCGCGGCGGATACTCACGTCGCCATGATGATAGAGACCGAGGACGCTACGACGACCGGGACCGAGGACGTGGTCGCTACGATGGCCGTGATCGTGGACGTGGGGGCTACGATCGCGACTCGTACGACGACCGACGACGTCGCTAGTTGCAACTGCACCATTGCATTTGGTACACATGGCTTTGGAGTGGCGTCTTGTCCTAGGAACCCATTTCCTGCTCGTTTACTTCGACCTCAACCTTCAGCCATGTCCATTTCCTGTGTGCCCAGCCAGCTCAGCTTGTGTTTAACCCAACTAAATAAAGCCGAGCTCGTCCACTTATCCGTCGGACGCACCGCATCGACCGCCGGACTGCAAACTCCATCCATACAGCAGAGCAACAAAGCAACAACTCGAACTCACGGCAAGAGCGGATCATCCTTCCAGCTGATCACCGCCCTCATGTATTAGATGCCGATACTGCTCTTCCATCTCCAGAATCCCAGCGATGCGATGTCAGCATGCGAAAACCGCCTACCAAAACTCCGCGGTAACCGTTCTATTGCCGACATAATTGTTCCTGCACTACTCGCGCTTGTACACCAACATGCTCGACACGACCTCCGACGAATCCGCATCGCCACTTATGTCGCTGTGGATGAATGATGCCGTCTGCAAACGATAAAACAATCAGTCAAACTTGAGGGCAGCAACAAGTATGACCGGTATACCTCGACAAAGTGTGTGTCAGCTAGTAGCGGTCTGATCTTGGCAGCGATCGTGGAGTATGTCACCACGTACGTTGGGAGCTCCATCAATGAAGAGTCGCTAACAAGACCATCTGAGGGCGATAAATGGTAGAGTTTCGTGAGGAAATGCCTCGGATTACGTTCAAGCTGGTGCGACTCGCAGCCTTCAGTTCGCTCACGGTTCCTGTATCCAGATCAAATTAGTTAAATCTCGATCGCACCTCGAATAGAGCAAAATCTTACACTGGTGAGCAGTCGGGGAACCACATGGAAACGTTTTGGTGGAGATAGCTGTAGTACGGCGTAGCATGACACGGAGTCCAAAAGTGGATCGAAACCTCTGGGTTTTCTGCAGTGTGTCATGCGTCGAGTTAGAGATCGATAGAAGAGTGAGATAATAAATGTACTCAAGTATGAACCTTCGATGTGATCCGCCAGGTAGTCCATCACTTCAACAGGAGCGCGCTTCATAAACAAACATGAGAACACGTTGCAAGAGAAAACTTAGTTTCAAAGAGACGAATGCTAGGATTGAGGAACCCTCAACGTACCTGGTGACTTCGGGACAGATAGTAGGCACTGAGCACATTTGGGACGATGACTGAAAACACAGCAAGTCGAAGCAGATTCCACTGCGTTCGTTCCCGGAATTGAACGTAAAGCTTCCGCTCAAGGTTGCGCAGACAGTATCCAGCGTACACAAACGCAGGTGGAAGTAATGGTAAAACGAAGCGAAACTCTATAACAACCGATAGCAAACAATTAAACTCGCCTGGGTTTTATGCATCAGGGACTTGCTTACCTTTGTGGGCAGCGTTGCTGTACACGAAGAGTGCCCACATAATCGTACGACCCAGATCCTTCTTCGAAGGCTGTATGCATATCATTCAGCGGAAGTATAACAAGATTTTCTTACAGAATGAGGCTACTAACCGGTACAGTGAGATATCCAGCAATCATGATCGGCAGTGTTGTGCCTGCAATGGCTGGGTAGCCCTGTGAAAAATACCAGCTCCAAGGGTGTTCGCCGTAGAGTTTATCCTTGCCCTGAACAAGTACAGAGAAATATATCGGACCAGAGTTCGACAAGTTCGATGATTCCCACATTCAGCATCACAGCACTCACCTCAAGGACGTTAAACTTGAAAAAGTTAAACGGCACGAACGTCCATTCGCCGTATCCAAGGCGATCGATACACAGCATTGTCAACGTGGTGGCAATTGCAATTGGCACGACAACACCGAACATGAGGTGAGCATGGTCCCGTGTTTGGAAGAAGTGCACAATTCCAGGATACAGCCAAATGACAGCATTCGTCGGGCGGAATAACACACCCAACGCCGCAAACACGAGTGCTACTGTGCGATTACTGCGCTTCACTTGAGCATCATCTTTTTTCTTTTTGTCAGCTTCATCCTCCTGGCACATCCACCATAATCAGCTCTGCTCCAATTCATTTCCCAGCTCTCTTAACATACCAGAAACTTCCACGGCCAATACGCTAATGCAGCTGTCGTGCAGAGCGTCTCAATACAATTGGAGAACGGCCTCACCATGACGTAGAACGTGAACCACGACAGCAGTTGACACAGCAACGCCCACTTGGCCGTCTTGGCGTCGAAATAATTCCGAGCCAGCTTGTATAAAAAGTAGTCATTGGCCGCCGACAAGAGGCCTTGGAGTAGCCGAGGACCATAAGCCACTGCCCACCTTGTGTCCAAATTCTGCAGCATTAAAAATGAGCTCAACATAAAGTATCGAACCAAAACCAGATAATAGCACGCCACCAGCAGCTCTAGCAGCTTGTAGAGTCCGGCAAAAAGCGCCGGGTGAGCAAATCCACGCAGTTTTGCATCGTCCTGCCACTCCCACGTACTAGAAAATACGTAAAGGGTCAATCACGCAATGCATCAACACAACGGAGACTTGACGCACAGATATCCGTAGCCGAAGACGAGGCGATGCGCCACCTCAGTGCTCTGCCAGTACTCGTCAGGGTTGAAGGACGTGCGCACGAATAGCGCGTTCCACAGGCGGAAGACCGTCACCGCCGCCCAAAAGAGACGCGTCGTAGGGAGCTCCTCGAGCATGTTGCGATTGACACACAAAGTTGAAATGAGATTATTTACTGACGAAATGCGTAAAACAGTGAAGAATTATTTATTCGGAACCAAAACTGCGTCTAATTATTGGACACTTCAACTCGCTAGTCGCCATCTACGGCACTTTCGTGTTGAACACCTCGACAGTCTTCTTAAGCGCTTCAGTTAGTGGTTTGACAACAAAGTCTGGAGTTTCTTGTGTACCAATCTCGAGCCGTGAAGCTGCAGTTGGTACGAAAAAGCGCGTGCCTCGCGAGTGACGCATGCCCTTACCCGCCGCGTGTGCTAAAGACGACTGCCACATCTCCAGCTCCTGGGTTGACGCAGCCACCAGCACCACTTCACTCTGCACGCGCTCCACAACTTGACCGCTGTCCAATTGCAGAGTGACCAGTGGCTGAGACCGAGTAGCGTTTGTGATGCGTAGACAACGCGCGTCGCCTGCATCCGTCTCGAGACGCACGTGACCAAGAGGAATGATGCCCCGAAGTTGCTTGCGACTGGAGAAGTAGTAGAGGCAGTTGCGACTCAACACGAACCAGCGACGCACTGTTGAGAATCCGCCCTTTTTCAGCAGGTAGCCGTTGAGACTCGTGTCTGAAGGCCAAAGCTCCTGCTCTTCAGCAGTGGCCGAGCCGAAACTGTGCCACATGACGTCCAAAAACACATTCATGTCCCGTTCGTGACCGTCAATGGCCTTGAGAGATGGTCGCAAACGCGGACCCATTGGTAAGCTGTCAACGCCAACACTGAGGTGAAGACATATCCGCGCTGCGGTTTTCTGCCATTCAACGCGGTAGATGTAGCGCAGTGGCGTCATCCACTCCACCATTGGTTTGGCGAACGATCCCACATTGATATAAAGCACGCGTTGTTCCGTCACGATCAACCAGTGTGTCAACTGTACCTTCAGCTTTTTGAACGATTCGTCTGCTACGTCATTTCCAGATCCTGGACCAGCTAAGGACAGCCGACGCAGTCGCGCCCTACTTGTCCCTCCACTCTCGGCCTCGCCACCATCAACGTTCCCAGGCTTTGGCGTAGGTGCCTCCTGCATCAGCTCCTCGGCACTCTCAAATTGAACCGTGACTGGTCGTGTTGTGCCCCGCAGTAGCGCCAGCGTCTCATGGAAACCAATGCCGCGTACATCCACACCGCCAACACCAATCAGACAGTCTCCTTCCTGCAGTACCTGCTGCCCTGCCGATATTTGCCCACGAATCTTAACCTTGGACCGAGACGTCTCGTCCATCGCCTTGATCGTCACGTTCTCGCAGTAAAAGTCCGTCTCTAGATCCATTCCCAGCTTCTTCTGATAGAACACTACCTCATACCGCAGCTTGCGTCCACTATTTTCACCGGTACCTGCATTTGGAAGTTCACCAGCAGCGCGACGACGCTCATCATTCTCTTGTAGCGCTCGCCGCAACGAGTTCGTGCGCTCGCGAGTAGAGTCATTGTTCTTAGCTTTGCCGTGTCCATTGTTCCCACTACGCCGTCGGTCTCGCGCTTCACGTGTGAGATCAGCAGCGCTGACAGACTGGAGGATTTCATTGTAAAAGATAATCTTTTCGCCAGATAGCCGTTCTCCGCCAACTCGCTTCAGCAATTCATAGGCAATTGTGTCGGCTTCCTTGTAGCATTTAAGCTCATTGTAGCGTCCAAACACACGAGGTCGTCGGACGCGCTGCATATTTTGTCCATTTTGCAATGACCGGTTGCGTACACCCTGCGTAGCTCGTGACGCAAAATCGAAGATGCCCGCCACAGGTTTCACTGGGAGTCCGATGATCCCAGTAATCGTACCTCTTACAAAACCCACAGCACCACTTTCTTGTGCACCTCGCATGGGATTTAGTACAAGCCCCGCAACACCCTCATACACACCAAGGCTGAGCTCTCGTGAACCTTGCATCAAACCTTCGCGTAGACCACGAACATGGCGACGACGCGCACGGGCGCGGTGCTGCTGGTAGTGATCGTCCAGACTTAGGTTTGCGAATCCCTGGCCAAATGTGCCTGAGATTTTGCTTGCTGCATCGAAAGTACCATCCACCGTGTTTGACATCAGACTTGCTGTACCCTTAGCTAGACCCTTGCTAAAGCCCTTGCCACCAATCTTCAATCCTTCCAAAGGCTCGTAGACAAAATCACGCACTCCAGTACCAATGTGGTCTAAGAAGCCCACCGGATTTCCAAGAAAATCAAACGAACCCAAAATCTTGTGCAGCTGCTTCCATAGCTGACGCGTGTAATACTTCGAGACACGCCGAGTCAAGTCACCGCTGGTACCGAAAGCATGTTCGATCATCAGAGCATTCAAGCGCACGGGAGCATTATCAAGATCGGGTACATGCATTGTCAGACTAGGAATTGCCCAAGTCATTGCAGAAGACGACTCCTCGCTACTGGCTTCTCCAAACGAGGATGGTGCTGAACTTGAGCGCTTCATCTCATCAGCATGACTGGCTGGAATCTTTGTCTTCTTAAAGCTTGCTTCATGAAGGCTGATTGTCGTGCTGGTTTGGAATACATCGCTGCGGAACGTAATGTCGAAGTCCATCGGATGGATGTGCAATAATGCAAAGTACACCTTACGCGTTTCAGATGATGAAGTTGTGGTGTACGATTCCAGGCTCTTCAATGGATTCAATTCTTCACTGAGTGTGTTTTCCCTGTACTCCGCCAGAGACTCCATCATCGTCTCAATCGGAATACTCTTCATTCGAATCTCACCGCCACGATTTTGGGATCGGTTATCTCCCCACGACTGAGACATCTGTGCATCAATAAGAAAAAAATGACGAAATAGTAGAGTCAGAGCTGCACTTATCAATAAACAACACTCCTGAAGAAAATACGTACCGCCGCCATAAATGCTCGGGCTGACACCAAGAGTTCTTCATCTAGCTGGGTGATAACTGGATACAACCAGAACGAGCAATGCTTGAAATAATCCGTATTGCCCTGTTCGTTGGACCACGTACAGCAGAAATGCATCGCGGCCACATTTGCTTGCCGGTATTTGCAATCCGCACAACTAAAGATATTCTGATTCGAGATCAAACCGGTGTTTTCTTGCGGATCGTCTTCGCTATCGCCACCACCAGTTCCCCTTCCTTGATTTACCATCTCAGCAAGATCTTCATCAATGTCACCAATTGTCCTTCTCCGTGTTGGAGGCGTTGCAGCTACAGCACCATTTTCCATTCGGGGGCACAGCAATTTTGTGAATGTCGCTTCTTCACTTTGGTTATCAATCTGGAGGTCATCCAAGGTGATATTCATACGCATATTCGAGTTCAAACGCGAATAATGGAGACTGATTCCACCTAGGTAGATGTACACAAGCTCCATCGGAAGTTCGTTCACACACGAAACACCAACTCCATCCACGCGCAAATGAAATGCCATGCCGGACGTCAGGGACTCGAAGGCGTTAGTGGAAGCCTCACTGGCTGTTGGTGAATCAGATGATGCTGACGCCGTACTTGACAGTTCATACTTGCTATCTTTTTCATCAAAGTCTTCTTCTCCCCCTTCGAAAAGCTCTAATACTTTTGTGGGACCATCAGCACGGATGCGAACGTGCACATACGTTTTTGCATTTTGAACCTGAGGAAGGAGATCTCGTTGGGCTCGCATCGTCTTTGGTACTCCAGCCATTGGAGTCTCCTCTGGAAGCTCCTCAATGTTGTCCGCTTGGCCACCTTGAGTAGCAAGACGTAGTCGTCTTACCCATATTTTTGCAATTTTAGGGTTCTTGGCCTTCAAATCGTAGCACTTCGTTGGCGTGATAATCGAGAACTGGTTAGACCCGACGACAACTGGTTTTGCGGCTGCCTTCGTGGAAGCTACTGTAAGATCACTGTCACGCGGGGTGGTTATGCTTGAACCGTCTTCTGAGTCCATGTCCGAGTCATCAGCAAGGTTGATTGAATCAACACTGTACCAGACGACCTTGGAGCATTGGAAGCTACGCAACGGTGCTTGTTTGAGACCCGCCTTGGAAGGTACCTGAACTGGCTTCAGCACGCCAAGCTCCATCATCTCTTGTGCTGTCGTGAATGCTTGTGCCTTCGTCTGTGTGCTCATTTCTGTCACTAAGAAATCGACGAGATCTTGTCCATTCACGTAAAAACCTTTCCGCGTTACACCACTTTTTGCAGCCACCCCGCTCTCGATGTGTGCACCCACAAACTTCTCAGATTCTTCACACAGAACACTTGATGTGGTCAATGATACTGCAAATCGAACAAGCTCTCTTGATCTGTCATCACCGTCGTCATCTTCGTCGTCACCTCCATCTTTTCCTAGTTGTTTCGAACCACCACCGAAGAGACTACCCGATATCGACGAAACTAGACCGTTCAAGGATATAAATCCAGTTTTTGATGGAGCTTCTGCAGCTTTCTCAAAAATCGCGACACCTCCGACACCAGGTACATCAGAGCCTGTGCGTAGATCTACAACTCCAAGTAGCTCTTGATCAGTTTCGTTGGCAAAGTAATATAGCATATGCTCGTATAACCGGAAGTATTTCCGATTCCACTTGAGCATACTGTCTTTCTTCAGCAAATACCCCTTTTGCTCCGGTTTTAGGAAAAGCTCTGACGGTAGTGAGCGATGCAGTTGTATACGCTTGTGCGTTGCCATTTCGTCCAGGTTATATTCTCGAATCTCCACCGCATCCTTGTCCGAATCACCACCAGTCTTTGATGTCGAGGATGTCACCCGCATAAACCGAACTTGAAGTGACCGAGACGAAGAACTTGAGCTCCCGGGGAAGGCAGGATCTTGATTCGACGAGGATGATGACTTGCCTTCAGAACCATTCAAGTAGTCCCAAGAGTAGGGACATGACGATCGCGGTAGTAGCTCGTCAAAATCCTTGTCTTCACCCCAGTTTGTCTGTTTGTAGCGTATCCTAAACGATGTCATGTTGTCGATTCTGTACGGAGGAAAACGTTTCGACTCTTCTCGGAAGATCAGAGCAACAGATCCACCTACCAGTTCGATCTGACACTGCAAAATGTAGATGCGAGAAGGGTCATTTCGGTCGCGTAGCTTCAAATACGTGGTTCCTAGTGAGTTGATTCGGAAACTCCCGCTCCAGCTGAACTTGTGCAGCAAACTCACTTCTAAAAGCTTTTCTCTTGACGCGCTTGGCCAATGGAATGGCACAAGCTCGTTGGTGGCTAGTCGGAAGGTCTGAGGTGCACAAAACTGTCGATACTTGAGAGTTTCTTCCGTTTTGTTGATCAATATGTAACGTGGAACGACGGTAGCCATAATCGTCTCCGAAAATCGTCCGCTGCCATAACAGCTCCATAAAGCAACTTCTTGGCACCCCTTCCGGAGGTCACTCTCTTGGTCCTGGTCGTAGACTTCATTCGTGAGGCTGATCACTTGGGCCACACCAGAATTCCCCATGGCATTGCGGTTAAGGCGAATGACATCAGACCATGGCGATGAACGCGACTTGATCCTCAACACATCCCAATGCTTCCCACCCGAACTGTACGGTAAGACGTCTTCCCAAGGCATCGGACGAGTTTGGGCGGGGTTTGAGCGCTTCGAACTCGTTACCAGCGAACGCGGCGTGACATGATGAGAACTTGCTGTGCTCGCCTCGTCATACAAACGAATCGTCGTCATCGTTATCTTGTGACACAAGTGAAGACCATGGCGACGGCCTTTATTCTCAACCCTTGAGTTCATTGGGATCGGTTGGCCGTACCACCGTTCACCCTCCGGTCGTCCTGCGCTTCGAAGCGAAACAAAGCGAGGCAGTGCCAACTCATAAAAATCAAAATCTTCAATATCTAGGACGCCGACGAATCCACACTTCATGCAAACGAAATCAAAAACTTCTGACATAAGAGAGCTTGAATAGACTTCAACGACGACGCAGGCAAAGCGGTTGTGAGGCAGATACACCTGAATTCCATGAGGTTTACCCGTATGAGCTGGTTTTGTCGGAGATCCATTTATTAACAATGCTCCCATTGCTCTTGTTGATGTTGGATCATATGACAACAACTCCTGCGACCGTGTTGACTCGATATCACCTGTAAAAGTGTATGGTTGGCGCGCTCGCATGGAAGCTGGGGCTCCAATAAGTCCCATATCGTGATTTGACGGCGTTTGAAGTCTCTGCATCGACCTAGCCGCACTTGACGGAAGGGGCCCCTGTTCATCCAAAGCAGAAGAAACTTCAACGTCATGGAGCTCAAATTCTTCACTTTCTTGCCTCTGCAAATGTGACGGCCTCACCTCGTCGTTCTGGGCAAACGGCGAATGGTGATCCTCAGTCACCTCTTCGGTACTTTCAGCTGCATCCATATCCGATGGTAGTTCTTGGGATGTGCCAACTGAAAAAGACAGGCTAATATCTCCGCGGTGAATGCTAGCAAGATTGTTCTTAGAAGCCTTTCGTTCTCGAGAGGACTTTCGCTTGAGCAATTTATACCAATTGAATGCTGCAGCTCGCTTGCGGTCTTTCAAAATGCTATCCACTTTTACAGCGGTAACTCCGAGGCAAGTATCCAATCCATAACGAACGTTACGCACTTCGATGATAATACGGGCCAGGTCTAATGTCCGCACTTCAGGTGGAAAGCGTAGCAGTAAGGTATTTTGAAGACGGCCATCCCATTGTGGAGCTAATCCCCCAGATGGACTTGGCTTTGTCGTGGCCGAACAAATCGCAACCATCTCAGGTTTCTCCAGATATCTGTCTTTTGGGTTCTTGAGCACGTACAAAGATGCTCGTACGTAAGGGCTTTGAGCTCCAAAATACTGAGCATTGTACAATTCCCTTGCTTCCCGAATTACAACAATTACGGCAACTGGGTTCGCCGATGGCTTCACTTTCTGTAAGCGAGTCAGTTGAGCTTCCCTAGAGCCTTCTCCATGAAATGAGAGCGATCGTGTAGAGAAGTTTTCGCTCTGCTCTTCTGTTGAAGCTGGACGCCTATGAACGTACTTCAATACAGCTTCGAGTCGCTTAGACGACGAGCTTGTCGAATTACAATATTCAAGGTCGAGGTCAGAGTGATTGACGATCCAAATCGAACAGAACACGATAACGTCTCGTCCTGACAGCTTCACTTGCAGTTGCAGGTTTGGCACACTACTCTGCTCTCCAGTAATATCACGGTCAAATGTACGGCCGAGCAACTGCACCGGTTCGATCGTCTCTTTGTAAGGCACAGTGTATACAGACATCTTTGGGTTGATAATCAGTTTTGGAGCACTCCAGCTGTAGTTCTCCAGTCGGAACGATACATACAGTAGCTCTGAAGTGTCAACTTGAAACAAGGGAAGCACGTTTCCTACCGCCAAAACACCTTCTGCAACCAATTGAAGCGAACCATTGAGTAATCGATACGCCATCGCTGTCGCCAAACGGTTGTGAAGCGTGAGAAATGGTGACACAGAGAGGTAGTAGAGACTAGAATTCGTCGCTTCGTACAGCCCTCGCCGCTGGCCAGCTGCTCTTGCTTCATCCAGTTCGTAATTTACATCTCTCAGCGGATTCATCCGTTGGCGCTCAACCGGCTCACCAAACACATGAAGGAAATCATCTTCCACCTTTTCACCCTCTTCTTCCTCAACTCGCTCGAGATCGGCTGCAGGTTCCTCTGCTGGAGGCTCCTCGGTACTTGAAAAGGTAGCACGCATTAGGTAGTACGCTTCCACCTCATACGTGCATTTCCACGTCGGCAAGTCTCGAACGACGTAACCAGACAGCGGGATGGCTGACGACATCGAGGAAGAGGACACCATCTCCAGCGACTTTGCAGCACTTTGTAATTCTTCCATTGTGGCAAAAGTCTCAAAATTGCAGGTGCAATTGCCAGAGCGCACAAACCGCTTCGCATTAATCGATTTTGCTGCCCGTACCTCGTCACCCAGCTCCTCTAAGCTGGTTGTCAGTGGCGCATATTGCACATATGGCGAAGGTCTGATGCTGATTTTGCTCTGGGGGTGAACTAGTTGAAGAGGAATATGGCAGATCTGCTCACGGTCAATAATCCATTCTTGAATGCAACCACCATCACGAGGTGAAAATGCCCATACCATCAAGGGAACAGACGTTCGGTTTTGTAGTACCACCTGAGAATGTAAGCTAATCAGCTTGCTGCCATCAGCTTGAATACTGATTTCTGCTACTAACGGTGGTGGACTGATATCCTCTTCACCAGCATTGTCGAAGTCGTCCGCTTCGCTAGTCACCGGCATCAGTGATTCGCGAAGAGGAACAGCTACATGTCCAACCATATCCACAACTACAGGGTTTGCACTCACCCACTTGTTGCCGTTCAGCCAAACAGAAAGTGTATGATTCACCGTAAGAGCTTGACGATCAGTTTCTCGCAGGAACCGATCAGCTGAAGCGCTGTCGAAGGTCAGCATGTCTCCTTGCTCTCGACAATCAACAGATACCTTCCCGTTGTCTGCAACAACCTGCTGAATGACAGTCCCCGTTCCACGGCGAAAGCTAAACTTAATCTCTAGACCTGTTTTGTTTTCAATCCAGAATGGTGATGTCGACTTTGATCCCGAAGTGACAAAATCTGCTTGCTTCAATGTCTCCGAGGACAGCAAAGGAGCCATGGCAGGTGTCATATTGAAGTTGACAGTATTTGGCAAGTTCGCAAACACTTCCACGAGGCTGTTTTCTTCCAAGGCTCGGTGAATGCGCATTTGAACAACAAAAGGTTCCACTAGGGGTTCCCATCGGTAGATGCTATTGTTGAAGTAGTTGAAAAGCAGCGTGGCACCCATAGTTGTTGAGTAGTCTTCGTCTTGAATATACTCGCATACAATCTCCCGCATATGAAAATCTGCGATTGGAATGCCCAAGCTGTTGTTCACAAGCACCAAACGTAGTTCACCAACATCACCAAGTAGTTTGTCGGCGATATAGGTTGGCGATGTGGATTGAGGGCTAGAGGCATTGTTCGACCCGCTATTCGTTGAAGCCTTTGATCGAGACGACGGAATCCATCGCAAATAGTTGTTCGCGATGTTGATAAACAAGCTCGCATCTTGAACAGAAAATCGAGTTTCCACAGGGGCCAACACGAACGAGTTGCGCCGCGAAAGCGTGATAGAGCCTTCCACGAAATGGTCGAACACCAAAAGAAACGAGTTTGACAGCGGGAAAGACGCGTCAATCTACCACAGCATACAAACAAGTTAACCGTTTAGTCGAAATATTATTCAACTCAAAAACACAGTGAACAACATACCTGTAGGTCTGGAAGTTGAGAAAAATAAACGCCATGCTGATCAAATTCCAAATGACACTTAGTCATATCCGTCATACCCTCACATTTTTGATGAGTTGAGTATGCAGCAACAATATCCGTTAGCATAACCAGAGCTCGTGCATCGGTTGTTTCAAAGTCCTCCAACAATGAGAAGAGACATCCGGTTGTAGTCACGAAAAAATCAATTTTCTGCCAATCTGGAGGAGGAGGCAACATATATCCAACGTCAAAATCAAGGAACTCGCCCTCTGTAAGAATTGGCTCGGCGAAAAACGCTACAACGTCGTGGAAAACTGGATAAACCCCGAGAAAGTTGGTGTTCCTCACCTTTAAATCGTAAATAGTGTCAGTCCAGTTCATCTTTTGGTTGTACTCAATTTGGAGGCCGTCGCCAGGCAGCGGGCGGATGATTTCAGAGGCCGTTTGACAACGAGTTGGCCGGATATCAACCGCCGTAAAGGATAGTGCTGAGGCATTAAACTCCAACGAATCATCCGTTCGTAAGGTAAACACCAACTCCAGCTGCTCCCAGAACATATCTGCAACCAAATAGTCTTTGTTTGAGATACGAAGTGCAGCGTCAGCAACCTTCACTGGAATTCTCATCCATATTGCGCTGCAGTATTCGCTGTCATAGTGAAGCCCTCCACAATTGGGGCATAACGGATAAGTATCCTCCGTAACGACACTTGATACTTCCCGAAAATTTTCGTAGATCATGCCTAACAGGGTTGTATACTGCTCCGGCCCAGTTCCAATACTGAGTTCGTTCATCGATAGACTAACCCCGAAGTACGAGCTCAGAATTGCTTCGGATAGGCTCTCAGGTTCTGAATCAATGCGCCCAGTTAGTAGTGAGTGATGAAAAAGTGGTGACGTAGCATCACGTGTAGTGCCACTTAGATCAACTAGCTCAAACTCAAAAAGCCCCAGTGACGAAGTCGACATATCTGCATCTCCGTTGCTCCGTGGCATCATGTTAGCATCGGATGCAACACGCGCATCATGAAATTCAGCATCCTCAGCCCCAAACAATGGCGCCATTAGATGTTGGGACATACCCGCGACTTCATGGCGAATTTGCTCCATCGAGTCAGAACGACCTCGTGAACGATTTGTTGGTGTGCTCGCCAAGAACTGGAGACTGTCACGGCCACCGCTATTAAGCGCTTCTCCTTCAGCTTTTGATTCATCAAGTGCTTCATCCACTTTAAGAAGATGCTGAGTCAGCTGCTCCAACTGTTGATCCAAATGGACAATTTTGTTATGGATGATTTTCACCGCATCTTCTGCGGCCGGGAGGGCTTGAAAGCCTTCATGCAGGTAGTTTTGCGCCTGCTGCGTGGCACTCCGAAGGTCAATAAAAAGCTGGCTTCGGTTGCTTAGGATACGCGAGCGCTGGTTTTTGATTTGTCGCTTCAAGTTCCTTAATTCTGTCCGTCGAGAAAGTTGCGCCTTCGCCGCAGATGCACCCGCTAGAACTGAGCCATGTGATAGCCGTGTTTCGTCGACGAATGTACCGTTTTGCAAAAAATCAGAAGTTGAGGGATCAATTCCACTACTCCACAAGCGGGCATTTGTCGAACGAAGAATAATGCTATCTCGCGAAAATGAGCTGCGTGGCAGTGCAAATGCCAAGTCATTTCCGACAACTTCAAAGTGAACATTTCCCATCTCCCTCTTTGCGATCCCCATGGCTCCAACACGCTCATTCACCTCGGTCACAATCGCTTTGAAATACATACGCAGCACCTCATCGACTGACACGGGGAGAGCTGCGGTTTTCACCATGAAGTTCTTAAATACTAACTCAGCCTTTTCACAGCTCGGACGCTCCTCCAACGGATTAACGACAACATCGACAAGGTGGTCAAAGACGTAGTGGTGAAATTGTTTGAATACACGGTGCAGGTACAGAATACAGACAGAGTCCAACCGCACACGCACCATAACGCCTCCTTCGGTAGTCCCAGAAGAGTTGATCACGAAATCAATGAGATTCTTCACACCAAATGATCCCACATCAGCAACACCATCTAGCATATCTGAGGGTGACCCAATGGACTGCCGGTTCGGTAGAGCTGCATCAGCTGGTTGCGATCCACTTGGAGTAGTCATATCAGTTAACTGCAAATTTCTCACACTGCCCTTCATTTCAAATCCTCCGTCCCACATAGCCGCACCTGATCCGCTAGCTTGAAGCGATATACTTGAAATCTCGATGCGTGCAAACGTTTTGATAGGCATTATATCTTCAAGAGAGATACCTTGTGTTTGATCCCTGTGCTTAAGATCAAGTTGCAAACCATGCACTACCGACAGACTTACAATAAATTCGTCATCAAAACAAGATGAATCCTCCAACATTTTCGTTGATACTTGAGACCCCAGCTTTGACAAATTGCGCCGGAAATCTCTCAATTCATATCCAAAGGCAGTCGACAAAATAAAACCCAGCAAATACCTGTCGTGACATTCTCCTATCCATGCAAGAATTGTATGTACGTCTGGAAGGAATAGTTCTCCATATATGCGTTCAACAGAGATAACGACACGAACAGTTTGGCGGTCGAATCGCAGAACTGATGGTGCCACTGCTAACACTTTAGCGTCACTACAGTAGCTCCGACTCATTTGATACGTAGCACTGATAGCAGGAGCACGTAGACCTGGGCTCCCTGCGATGCGAACAATAACATTATCACCTTCTTGTAGCGTGATTGATGCAATAATAATATCCTGGGTAAACGTCGTCGTACAAACTCGTGACGACCAACTCACATCCTTTACGGACAGCACAAACTTGGAAGATTGACTTTGCCGATCATCAGAAATGCAAAGTTGAAGTTCTGGTGTTCGGATGGATAACCTTCGTTGACAAACTAGATTCACACTCGCACTTCCCTTTGCTGGATGCAAATCACGATCGGGTCCGTTGGCAGATTTTTCTGGAAGAAAAAAACTCCACTTGCCAATCACCCAGAAAAGAGCTTCAAGTTCTACTACTCTCCAGTCGATTCGTATTGCTGAAAGCTGTGCTTCGTAGTTATACATTGCAGTTTCTTGTTCAGGGTCAACCTCATGTTGCTCATAAGACAGTGTCTCGTGGTCTAGAGTACAGTGTTTGCACGAATAATAATCCATTGACCATTGCGTCCTTGAATGACTCGATTTTGTCAGCGAGAGGTTGTTTACAGCCACAATTTCATGCAAACCTTGTACATCATTTAAAACCATTTGGGCTTGCAACAGGGTCAGGCTCTCATCCACAGAGAACAAACGCAAGCTAGACCGAAAATCACTTCTCACGAATTCACGAGTAGACTCGGTGGTCTTAACTGTTAGATTGTTCATCTCCACGCCAAAGCAAAATTGGTCATGAAGAGCAAATACAAAACAGATTTTCTCCATCTTGATACCTAAATATGCGATCGGCGCAATCTGAGCTTCATTGTATGCAATCAATTTGCTAGGATGCGACAGATTCCATTGATTCCACCACAAATACACTGGTGCAAACAGAGTCATCCACATTACCAATGTCTCATCCTTGATGAACATCATAATACTGCCTAACTGGATATCCAGTGCAGGCTGGTGCCCAACAAGGCGGCTTTGATAGGCAGGAACAACGCAGGATATCCGTACAATCGGGGCCACTAGCGAAGCTGAGTCATCACTTTCGCTGGCGTGGTCAATAATGCTATAGCTCTCGCTGCGCTCAGCAACCTCGTACATTCGTAATGATTGAACACTCAGCTGTATCTCGTCTTCTACGCATGATTGTCTGACAACTCCAACGGCCTCCCCAAGAATCCATACCCACTGCGTTCCCTTTACAAGCTCTTCTTCAGTCGCTACAGACTCTCTTGCAGAAAAGAAAATCCCTGCACCATAACGCAGTTCAGCCCTAACCGAAAGGCTTGGTGGGGTGATTGCATCCTCAAACTCATCATCGTCGTCGTCATCATCTTCGTCCGCCGCTAACGTAAAAGTGTCTCCCACGACAGCATCCAGGCAGTCAGTCAATAGCCACTGCTTTGCGTACGAGAGCACCATCAAGAAACCATCCGGTCGCGATGCTTGTTGCTGTGTCAACGCGGCTAAGCGGTCGTATTCGTCGTAAGGAGCTTTCACTTCAACCAGGATAGCGTACAGTACGTCAATGTGTTCAGGTCCAAAATGCACCCTGGGCTGGTTGGCTTGCAGAACGAATCTTTCATTGCCACTTGCGTTGTGGGCGGCACAAATCTCACATTGCTCTGTAATACTTCCTGGTACACACCCAATATCCACATCCAGCTCCACATCCGGAAACGCAGCATTGACGCTGTGATAATACAAACTTGCCTAACCAACAACAAGGAGATGTCAATATCGTTAATTAACCAAGACCCAAACGTATCTGGCAAAATAATCAGCAATTCTCTCATCATCGTACCTTAACCGTACTGCGCCACTCGTGAAATAAATATTTTCGATGCATCTTGGGGGAAGCCTGGTCCTCCTCCGGTCCAATATCACCCCGCTTCACTGGGTACTCAATATACGCTGCAACGTTCTCCGTTCTCAACAACTACGAATCAAAACCCACACAACCATTAGTCGTACAGTACACACAGCATATCCCAATAAATGCATCCAAACCTTTCTCGACTCCATCGCTGAACTTGACTGTGGTGTGAACTCCAGTTCCCACTCTGCATTCGTGTTGATCAAGCTGACATGTCCAATCTCCAACGTGCCACTCCCCGGTCGCTAGCACATGTCACCAAAAAACCTCCTCAGTCAGCAGGTATCACACTTTATCTAATGCAACAAGTCTCACCGGCGATGGATCGCAGTCGTATCGCACTTGCACGTCTGACAGCTCGATCTGCACATTGGCAATGATGTGCGACACCAGTCTCGACAGATACGTCCGATCTGCAACAGCTGCATGAGTCCTCATCCCCTCTTAGTCATATAGCAACACAGAGCTCTTCCCACCGTCTCCATTACTGTCGTCGATGCTCGTATCCACGTTCTCGAGCTCCTGTTCCGACTCCTGATAGTTCCGCTGGGGCGTCTGATGCAACGAGATGCGGATGCCCTGCGCCTTGATCTGCACCGGCTGCGTCCAGAGCGCGCGCCACGGAATCTTGACGCTCAGGTGGCCAATGGCGCCCTCACCGTACGAGAGCCGCAGCTGCAGGTCCTGGAACGACAGGTCGCCTTGCCACAGACTCAGCTTGAGCATACTCGAGTCGAAGGTCACGAACTTGCCCAGCAGTCGCTGCAGCAGCAGCGCCACCGCGTGCTGCAGCATCGTTCCTCTGTCGCTTCCTCCGCGCTCTTTACGTTTTGGAGCGAATGCGGATACCGGTACTTGGCTACATCTATCGGTTTTACTTGCTGAATCTGTTACCGAGTTTAGGAGGGTTAAACGGCAGAGTGACACATGGCGTTGCTAGATATAATACTAAGTATACTTTAGCTAAGCAGACGCGATGGCAGGGAGCATCGAGGCCTGGTACTATGGGCTGCCGTACGTCACGCGCTTCTACCTGTCGGTGTGCTTTGGATCGACACTGCTGAGTACATTGGGCTTCCTCAACCCGCAGTCGCTGTATCTGGACTTCGATCTGGTGTGGCAGCGCTTCCAGCTCTGGCGCCTCACGACGTGCTTCATGTACCTCGGGAGCTTCAGCTTCCCTTTCCTCATGCAGCTTATGATTCTGTACGGCTACGGTGACTACATGCTGATGCTATATTGACGGGGCTTTGTCAATTGTGAACTCTGACCAAAATGCTGTTGTGGCCTGGTGCAGAACCAACTACTCGTCACGACTCGAGGAGGATCCGTTTCCTGGAGGAGGTGGCCCCACGGCCGACTATGCTTTCATGCTGTTTTTCGGAGCCGTGGTGTTGTGGGTGGGTTAATGTACCAGCACTTGTTGGTGCACACAGTACTAATGTAGCTGTTGTTGTGGCAGGTGGTTGCGTTTTTCATGGCCTTACCGTTCTTGGGCACGTCGCTCATCTTTATGATGGTCTATGTCTGGAGTCGTCGGAACCCGACGGCCCCAGTCGCGATTTGGGGTAAGCTGACATCGTTGCCGCTACATAATGCTGGCTGATGCGATCGATAGCTTGCTGCAATCCTGCACTAATCTAAGTGCATGTGTTTCGATCGCTGACATTGACTGTTGAATTCTTGCTCCCAGGCTTCCGCTTCGAAGGTCTGTACCTGCCGTGGGCACTGATCGCCTTCACGGTGCTCGTTGGTGGTAACCCGATCATGGACGTCTTTGGCGTCATTGCCGGCCACCTGTACTACTTCTTGCTGGAGGTATTACCGGCGACTAAGGGCTGGAACCTGCTGCAGACCCCTGCCGTATTGTACGTCGCGAGGTATTTCTCCTTAATCGCATCGGGCTAGTCTAACAAATGTCACTGTGACCATGTCTTTTGTACAGCACCAACCTGTTCCCATCCCCACAAGTTGCTGGAGGCGCCGTCCCGATCATTGGAGCACGCGGAGCTGCTGGACGTGGCGCAGTTCCGGGCGGAGGTGGCTACGCTTGGGGCACTGGACGGGCGCTGGGAACCGAACAGTAGGCGAATAAAGGAGAGGCTGTCGTAGAAGGACATAATTGTGAGGAAAATGCACTCAGATTCTAGGCCATACGTCCGCTACTTGATGCGGTACAAGCGTCCCATAGGCCTCGCGGGTACCCCGTAAACAGTCCTGTTTACGATTATGCAGGCGATCGATTGATTACGGTGAAACTTAACGTGCCAAAAGCGGGTGCTGCAACTTGATTTTTATATGCATAAAATTGACATAAAAATTACTTGCAAGGGATCACATCATGCATTCGTCAATTGTGGGTATCACCAACTTCTAGCTTAAAAAACAGTCCAAGCTTCCAGGCAAATGCCTCCACTTCACTTTGCTCACGGGAACCCATTCTTCAAGAATGGGGGCGTAGATCAATTCGCAATCGTCCAGGCGAACGCGCCATCTTTGTTCAATTTGACCAGCTTTTTTGTCTGTGCAATACCAATACAGTAGCAAATTGTTTGCCGCTTCCAACACGTGGATTGAACCTGAAGTTTGTAGTACATCCTGTACCCTATTAGAACCATGAGATAGAGGATGGGATTTGGTGGTGTGGCGGAGCAAATTGCTGAATATCTAGTCGGAAGATGAGCTGGCGAGCTTATCATTCGTCGAATAACAAACGGAATGCTTCGAGTTTAGTATATCTTGTAAAATCGAGCAGCTACAGCCACTCCAAACTTCGATGTTAAAAGTGAATAACTACGTAGAAACTTACAATTTTCTGACTTGAAAATCTAAAAACATTTCAGAAAATTTAATGCCCCGTCTGTGCAAATTGTACCACTGTTGATGGAGTCTTTGCGTTCGTGATCTCCACCAATCACAGCGTAGATGTGGACCACATATGCTGCTTTTCTCCCAATACGGCCGCTTGATTACGTTGTAGGAAGAATACGCGGCGGAGGCTTCATAATGGACTATCGATCAGAATACAAAGTGACCGGCAGCTACACACACGCGCTTCGTTGTCATCCCTCTCCACCGCATGACAGCGGACCACCAGCAACGTCAACACGGTATCAATGACATGGACGTGGACGGATCCATCGACGAGGCGGCGTTTCCCTCGACGTCATATTCCGAGGCCCAAACGCAGCGCGAGCAGATGCAAATGCAGTTCCAGCAGCACTTGCACCAGATGCAGCTGCAGCAGTCTAAGGGAATGGATAGTATTGGACCGGCGGCATCAACGCTGATGCAGGTGCACGGCGGGAACGCAAGCGCTTCTATACAGCTGACAAGCGTCCCAATGCAACAGGAGATGCAAACACGAAGCTCGGATGCAACAGGAGGCGGTGGCTTTGTGGGTGCAATGCAGTCTCAGCCAATCGGAAACACGAAGCAAGGCGGTACAGTGATCACAGGTGGCGACGAACCGGGCATGCCGCAGCTCTACAAGACCAGCAAGATGCGACGACCCGAGCTGTGGCAGTTTATTCGATTGGTGGTGCCAGATCCACCGCACCTTGCTGCAGGACGCACATATACAAACCAAGACGCTAAAGAGGCGTATTGCTTGAAGTGCAAGCGTATAATGCACTATAACACAGGAAGCAGCAACAACGTCAGTCGGCACATGGCCAAGTTTCACGCGGCAGATTTGGCGAGTTATGCGCAGAAAATGGCGGACAAAAAGATGAAGAACAAGAAGCAGCAAGATCGGAGCACTTATGTCCAGCAAACTGGACCACCTGCGGGTAGTGGCTCGCTTAGTTCAGGAGCTAGTCACAAACGGAAACGCACTGAAGCCTCGCCTCCCTCTTCAGTGGGTGTAGATACTACTGTCACGACTCCACCATCACTTGACGGATCACGGTTAAGCATTACGTTGGGAGCAACTGGGGATGAGGACAGTAAGGAAGAATTGACCCAAGATGAGACCGAGCAGTTGAACTCATTGGTAGCGCGCTGGGTAGCAAAACACCATCATCCATTTAGCATCACAGAAGACCCCGAGCTGCAGGAGTTGCTTCGCTTCGCGGCGACATTACGTAAACCGATCACACTTCCTCCACCGAGCTCTGTGCGAGCCTCTGTCCAGTCGCTGAGCGCACGCTCACGGATGGATATAATGCGTCAAATATCGAGCGAGGTGCTCTTCTACTCAATGGCGTCAGAAGTGTGGATCACCGCTGAGCGTGATATATTCGTTTCCTTCAGTATTCACTACCTTACGGAGAACTTTGAGCGTCGGCATTTCACGATTGATGTACGAGAGCACAGTGGACATCAAATCTATTCGTATGAGATCAAGAAAGAGATGCTGGATACACTGATCGCAAGGTGGAATTTGGACCCGCGGTATTTGAGCTCGATGTTATGGCAGTCTCAACCACGTGTTGACGATAGTATAAACACGCTGACACAGCCACGCACACAGCAAGCAGAGAGTGCTGCACACGGTTTTGAGATCATCTTAGCCCCATTACTGCACGGGCCCAGAGAGCTGGAAGCCGACGGGATGCAGGTTTTCTTCTTTGACAAGATGGTGAACAACGCTGTTGCTAGTGTTCCTCTTGAGTACCAGGCATGCGTGCAATTCGTCCGTGACCAGGTTACCACCTTCCGGGATCTTGCTTTCTTCCTGACCAACCACCCACGCGCGGTGGTCCGACTTAGCAAGCTCATGGCTAGCACGAGCCAACAGCGACTAGTGACTGATTCCAAAGCCAGCTGGATCAGCACACTTGACATGCTCAAGCGGCTAATCAAGAAGCGCGACGTAATCCGCGATTTCTTCGCATACGTGGACACTAACAAAGGCCGTGCTGAGTTCCTGGAAGCTGCATCTTCTTCATCCCCGAATGGTTCTCAAGTGAGTAGCAGCAGACAGCGACGAGAACCGACGGATGAGCAGTGGTGTGCGATCGAGTGTCTCCTTCAGCTGCTTCAGCCGTTTGAGAACGTCGCACTTGCCATCGGCAAGGAAAAGTACGCAGGATCTTCTCTAACGTTCCCGTTGCTGAAATTTTTGAAGCGCGACCTGGAGAAAGTAACAAACTTCCAGCGAGTGTTTTCAAAGTACTCGAGCAGACAAGTCAGTGGAGATGCAAATGCTGAGAACCAGCGCTACATCGAGTTCCAGTCGCAAACACAGAACATCGCAATGCAATTGGAGGCCGTGCGGAACTTCCTGTACACCGAGTTCCGGTCACACTTTTCACGTGCATGCGGTGAGTTGATGTGGGTATCTCAGCTTGATCCACGTTTTGTGCGCATGAAGTACCTAAGCGACGAAGAGCGAGAAGTGTGCAAGGCGCGACTCATCGACCAGTGCTTCGTGCTCGCGAACTTCAACCAGGTCATGACTAACCAGCGTTTGAAGGCAGCATCTGCTGAAGTTACCGTCAGCGCCGGTCTCGATCCCTCCAGTGCGTCATTCCTCGACTTCCAGACTGGAATGCAGCCGCCGCGTGAGGACCACGATACCAACAGCTTCCTCCGCGAACTGCTTTTTGACGACGCACACGACGATCCGGCGTTAGTGTACCAACAACAGCAGCAACAGCTTTTGCATCAGCAAGGGCAGCTGGGCGACTCGCTCGGTCCCGTGTCCATCACGACTGAAGACGGAGCCCCCAACTCGTCCTCGACCGCTGTGTATATGGAGCAGGAAGCAGCGTTACGTGCTCGGGTGGTAGACGAAGTGAAGGCCTACTACGATGCAGTTGCAATTGCGAAGGTGACAGCCATGCGGGACCCGCTGAAGTGGTGGAGAGACAACACGGCTGTATTCCCGCTATTGGTGCCTCTGGCCAGGCAGTGGCTCAGCTCTGTAGGCTCCGTCCGTCCGTCCGACGTAGTGCAGATCGGCGCTGATACACATGGCGACATCGCCACTACTTCCACCACACAGGGCGTACAGGTGAACGCCAATACTACGCCCTATGGGACGCACGCAGTGCACTCGGAACCCGAACTCGTGCGGGACATCATGTTTGTCCATGACAACTGCTGATAGGCAGCTAGTAATAGATCGTTGTTTCTACTGGTCAAATATAATATCCAGGTGCTGTTTTTTCGTCCAATCATATCGACCTCATTCTGGTGAGCATTTCGTGGGGGAGCTGTCAAGCCAGCCACGCGAGTCTCCGCCATGCCGCATCCACGCTTCCCCAAGATCGAGATCCAGGAGCTGCGCGACGACTTCATCCGCTTCGAACTGTCCGAGACCGATGCTAGTGTAGCCAACGCCATCCGCCGTGTCATGATCTCGGAGGTGCCGACGCTGGCCATCGACCTCGTGAGCATCGAGATCAACACGTCGGTCATGACGGACGAGTTTCTGGCCCATCGACTGGGTATGATCCCACTCAACTTCGACGGCGGACTCGAGAACTTCCGTCAGCGCTTTGTGTACTCACAGGACTGCGACTGTGACGAGAACTGCCCCAACTGCAGCGTCGAGTTCTCGCTGGATGTGACGGCGGACAATGGTGT
Source organism: Phytophthora litchii (assembly GCA_002812785.1). Lineage (NCBI taxonomy): Eukaryota > Oomycota > Peronosporomycetes > Peronosporales > Peronosporaceae > Phytophthora > Phytophthora litchii. Next base: position 6,527 of record PCFV01000311.1, on the reverse strand, counting down.
GCTGTCCGTTACGAGCGAGGCGCTCAAGTCGTCGGACCCATACATCCGCCCAGTCAATTTCTCGTCTGAGGAGGAGCTCAACAATACACAGGACAGCGGTGTCATCATCGCCAAGCTCGGACCCGGACAGAGACTGCGTCTCTCGGCCATTGCCAAACTCGGTATCGGTAAGGAACATGCTAAGTGGTCTCCTGTGGCTGTGGCCACGTACATGTACGACCCCATCATTACATTGAACCAGGCTGTACTCAGCACGTACACACCTGAGCAGAAGGCAGAACTGTACAAGAGCTGTCCTACGGAAGTGTTCGAGACGGATGAGAACTATGAACAGGTGAGTTGAGTGACTGTTGTGGTGGAAAACTAGTGGCTGATTGTTGCTGTATTTGCAGTTTACGGTAGGAGACGCGATGCGATGCATGTACTGCGACGAGTGCGTGAAGCTCGCGGACTCGTTTAAGGACAACCCGGAAGATGATTCTGCTGTTTCGATACGGATGCGAGAAGACAAGTTTATTTTCTCGGTTGAGGTGCGTTGGTGTGGAATTTAAAGCGTGCTGGGTGAACTTGTGCTCATTTATGACTATTTACGCAGACAACGGGTCAACTGAAGCCGGAAGAAGTGGTGATTTGCGCACTGGATTTGATCCGCGAGAAGCTGTCATCATTGAAACATCAGTGCTTGGAGCTAAGCCAAGATGAGGGCTCGTCAGCACCGATCACGCCGTTTGGATAAACAGGAAAATAGCAACGAGGTGCATCTGGCCAAGATTGGCATCGCTGAAGGGTGACGTGCACGATGGCTACGCACAGATGCGCTCGCCGAGCTAGTTGCAGCTTGCGCCGATAGATTTATGCTGCTAGTTTTTCCGTTTTATTCATACAGCTAATATTCCAATGCGCTTGTGTGCTTCTACTACTGCATCACTGCGTCACGAGTAGTGTGGCAGGATCTCAATACTTCCGCCTAATGTTTGCGAACCTTCCAGCAGAGCCGATGCCACTACACCTTCCGGATTTACGCTGGTGTGAGGACCATCAAGAATACAACAACAAGGTTAGCTGCAGCTTAACGGAGATGATTTTCAAACCAATATCTCACGAACCTCTGATCCGATTCGAGATCACTCGTCTCTTGGTTATCGCAAAGCGTTCCAAGTCGTGGAGACTTGAAAACTTGAAGTAAGTTCCCCAGCAGGTCAGTGGGGTGAATGTCACTTTTCACTACACCTTGACATACACACAAGAATGCCACATTCTCGTGAAGCATACATACTCCACGCTCAAAGCCAACACTTCCATCTGGATACAGTGTATGACATCCAGCGCCTTCGCTCGTATTTCCAATCGTCGAAAAGGATCCATTGAACTCCATCGGATGTGGATACGTGATCTTCAGATACTTTACTAGACAATGCAGCAAATGAATAATCTTGCCCAGCGCAGCAGCAACCACTTCAGGCGGTACATTCTCGTACTTGCCAGATTTTGGCAATGGCAGTCCAACAATCGTCCGGAAGAACACTGGGACATTCATCCTTGCTTTTCGTTGTCTCTGCTCTTCCGATACACCCTCCCGCTCATCAGGAAGACCACGCAACGGGTCGTCCTCGTCTTCTTCTTCCACATTTACCTCCTCCTCTGGTGTCAAGGTAAACAATGCGAACAGTTCACGCAGTCTATCACCTCTCACCTTTGCAGCATTCTACCAACATCAAACCACATTAGTTTCCACCCAGTTCATACCCTACAATTTCATAGTACCTCGTCCGCCCATTTGACCTGGTAGTCCAGACACTCCAGCACTGGAGCATGGAGACTCTCAACCCGTTGGTTCTCCTGCTGGAGCTTGAGCTGCACCTCCTCCGTCTGTAGCGAGCGTTCTTCCATTTTGGAAGCCCGTTCCACGACTGCAATCCGCTCCGAGCAGAGCTGCTCGCGAGTCTTCATGACCCTCTCTGCCAGCTGTTCTACCCGCTTCATGCACTTGTCCAGCCGCAGCTCCGCTTCCACCAGCGCGCTCTTTGTCTACAGTAGCGACGAATAATACATTAGCATGATGGAAGTCTTTATTGTGAAATTGTGCTGTAACGCACATTAAGCGCGAACTCGGTTTTCTTGCGCAGAACTGCCACGTCAGCTTGTAATGCAGCTAACATAGTGCGACGTTGCTGTAGCATCACGGACGTACAGCTCGCACAGGAGAAGACATCGCGACGTCGGTGGCACAGAGCGCACTCGCTCTTGTCCATTATGTCAAAATTAAATTATCAGATCGGCACAAGAAACGTGATATTTGGAACGACCTGGCCAATCATGTTGGGGAAAAGTTTAGTATTTGGTCAACAAATATTTTACACCCTCATTCTAGTTGAAACTCTCAGTATACAGACAGCTAGATATTTCCGACCGACCATCCCGACCGACCGTCGCGATTGTCGTAGAAGCCACCTGTCTCTGGTCGTTTCACATTTATCCCGCTATAGCTGATGTTTGTGTAATACGATTTACTCAAGTAGAACCTGTGGAACATGTAGTTATCTCCACGGTTTATTTTCCTCTTTGTATATTGATAACCTGCTATCTGTAATCTTATCTGTTTTCATTGTATGGAGACAATACACAACGAACGGAACAGGGAGGAAACAAGAACAATACAATTCGCTTCCACCGAACGAAGCTACACGAGCCCGCCGGTTATTATCTGTCTTGTGCCTTGCCAACGGCTCATCGAGCGTACTACGCGAAGCACCAGCGATGCCTAAGCGCAAGGCCAATTGGTGGCCGCCCAGCATCCTCTCGGACCCGGACGTGCTGAGCGTGGACGACGAGGGTCGCTTCGTGCTCTGCAAGATCTGCCATGTGCACTACGCTGTGCACGGCGGCAAGAAGCCCAAGCCTGTGATCATGAACTCCAACTTTCGCACGCGCGCCTGGGATGTGCACAAGGAGCGCACCAATTCGCACCGCCTGCAGAAGCAACAGGAGCGTCTGCAGCAAGTCAAGACACAGCAGCAGCAACCACAGGGGGAACAAGCACCAGATACGCAGGCGCAAGGACAGCAACAGACACAGTCCATACAGGCACAGCAGCAGCAATTGCAGTCCTCACAGAGGCAAACAGAGACGCAGAGTGGACCAGGAGGCAAAGTGTTGACACAAGTGTTGCCTTGTGAGATACAAGGGCAGGGTCAAACTCCGGCCCCTCTCACACAGGCTTCGTTGCGATCGCAAAGTAAAACGCAGGTCCAGCAGCAGCAGCAACAACAACATCTCGAACTGGAAGAAACCAAAGACACTACAGGAGAACAACTGCAGACCCGGAAAAGTCGCAGTGAAGGACCAACCGGCTCCGTCGGTCCGGAAACTATAACGACTGTGAACGAGCAGGACAGTGGAGTGACGAGCGGCATTGGTAAGCGTCTCGCACAGTCAATACCTGCTGGTGCACCAATGCAGAGGCGTCGCATTTTCCGTGCAGGATCTCCTAGATCTTCAATGCATCCTCTTGCTGAGTCGGAAACAATTCGACGTCCGAACGCTCATGCGTACGAGCGGCATTCCTTCATGGCAGTAAGCGCTGGAAATCACACAAAGAGAGTAGGACCAAGTGACGATGCTGTGGCAATGGAGCAGCAGGCTGATAGTTCCGCACGCTGGCGCCACATGCACGATGACGTTAGTCGTGCGCTCAGTGCAGGACCACGACGGCGGCAACAGGGATCAAGCTCATATACAAGCGGCGAACTGCGTGCAGCCAAAACGCTGGCGCAAACAGAAACTGGCGACCTGGGCAGCAACAACAGCGAGAGGGTGGCAAAGAAGCTTCGCTCACTAAACGCTGAGTTCCATGCGAGCAACATGCGTCTCGGAGATGCCTACAATATGCGTCACACGGATGTGTTCGACCGCCGCAGTGCCGGCTACAAAGAATATTGGGGCACGCTTCGCGACGTGTACACTTCCTCGGGTACCACCAGTGGTTCTGTCCCTGGTAATTCAACGACATACCGGAAGTCACACCACCGGAGCAATCCGTCTGCTAGGCTTCAAAGAGAAAGCAAGGAGACTGAAGCCGATTCCACGACCCCCGACGACTCTGGTTCAAGTGAAGATGCCTTCAAGCCGGCTGTTGTTGTCCATGATGCCTCTCTCTTCAGCGCCATTGAGCGGCTCACGGAGGCGACATCAAAGCAAATTGCGAATCTATACCAAGAGGAGGCGGCAAATACACGAGACGCACTCGTGGGACTTACCACAGTGATGACCGACTTGCGCGTCCAGCATGGCAATGCGTTCAATCGCATTATCGAGCTGCAGGAAAAACATCTAAAGACAATGCAGGACATCTTGGAAATTAAGCTGCGCAAGGAGGTGGCGCGGAATGCGAAAAGCAGTTCCAACAACAACGAAAACACTAGCTCGGGTAGCAACCCTGGAGACAGCACGAACGGAATCGAGGTCACATCAGATATTGCGGAGGGCTGAACAAGAGTACATCAGTAGTCATGATTCTTATATACCCGTTCTCCATGCACTGCTTACTCCCAAGTGAGCAGTGCATGGAGAACGAAAGTGAGGGTTTAAATGAGTGATATATAAGTCTGCGCTATCGACCAGCGAGCCAGACGTCCATACCTGAAATTCTGTGGTCATTTTATCGCTGGTGGTTGGTAAGCCTTGTCTGACTGACATCGTGAGCACGCCCGAGTGCATTCTGCACAAGTCCAAAGAGACGTGTTAAACGCGCTAACGTAATGCAGATGGCAACAACAGTGCAGTCAGAACCTGCAAATGTTTCTATCCATCAACCAAAACCTGCACGCTAACGGCGATGCCGACGCCGTGTCCGTTCACGACTTCGACTTCGACTTGAGCTCGCGGACCTTCGTCTGCGATGCCCGCGACTGCTTCGATGATCACGATGGTCGTCCCGGCTCCTCGATCGTTCTCTAACCCTTCTCCTTCTCTCTCTTGGAAGTCGTTCCTCCCTTCTTGATCTCGATCTCGATCTCGATCTCGATCTTCGTCTCGTCTCCTCTACCTGCTTCTGCTCCTCCTGTTTGTCCCTCAACTCTTTCAACTTCTGTCTGATCTGCACATAGCCAACATGAACTTTTCCTCCAAAGTGATCAGCCAGTCTCCTTTCACTGTCGAAGATGCTAAGGAAGGCGCCACACACGTCACAGACGCGTAACTTCTGGTTCACATTGTCCAGAGTTGTGTCTGTCACTGAATTGGCGCCCAGTAGCTCCTGGCGCTTCCGCTTGAGCACCTGAACCTGTTCCATGAGTTGCGTGGCTCTATCGGTGGCTCCTTCCTTGGTTGCCTGTTCGGCCTGCGTCGTAGCGTCCTGCATGTCCTGTGTGAGCTGCAAGACCTGCGTCCTGTCCTGCGAGTCTCCGTCCTCGTCCAATCGACGCTGGGCCCGCGCGATCTTCTTCTCCACATCAGTCAACAATTTCGACAGTTCATTAGCCAGTTGGCGTTCGTAGCCAAAGTCCCGTTTGGGCTTCTGCTCTTGGTAGGCGGAGCGTAATGTTGGCAAGTGCAACGACTCACAGGCGCCCGTGTCCAGACGCGTGTTTTGGAACAACTCACGTGGACAGAGGCCACAGAGATAGGGCTTGCAAACCCTAGGGTGACTGAAGTCCATGGTCGCTTCCTCCGGTCGGTCTCCATCGCGGTTAAAGCCCATGAGACTGTCGAGCAGCGCGCGCTGGGCGTCCATGCTGTCGACGGAAACCCAAATAGTGACGGAAACCTTGCTCGGAATAGTGACATATGTAGCCATCATAAAGTTGAAGTTTCATTCCAAGATTCACTTTTCCTAAAATAAAAATAAAGTGTCAGTATTTTCATTGTGCCTTATCTTGACATTCAACTCTCCTGCGTTTCTTGTTATTGTTTGACGAGTTATTTTCTCTTCATACTAACGGTTGGATGGATTCAATTCAACCACTGGGTTTGGTTGAAAAGTCTTGTTACAATTATTCAGACAATCACTGCAGTGTTTTAGAAATCCTTAGAAATAAGTGAATATCCTTACTTTTCCAGAAAGCTGAAGTACAATTTTCAATCCATAACAAACGGATAGGACGGGAATACCCAGGGTGTACGAGCAGGACACTGGTCTTTGACGAAGGGATTATTTCCATGCGAAATCAGTACAACCCAATGCGTCAGTGTTTGAGAGGGAAGCTACACCTATGGGAACTAAGTTATATCTCACATGTTATTCAGATACGGCTTATTGCTACAGAGCTGAAATCTACCAAAATCGCGCACAAGGAAATCGGCGCGATATATTCCAATTGAAATTGCTGTGCTAAGGAATGTAGACATTGTACTCCAAAGCCAGCGTAATCACTTTATAATTACGGACCGCTTCTATACTAGCCTATTGCTTTCATCATTGCTGGCTTATTTCCGTGGGATTGAAATTCTGCAGCATCATTGTCTTCAAGACGAAAGAAGGTAAAGGCTCGTGGATCTTATTGGGGAGAAATTAACGCATACCTAAAAGA
>PCFV01000310.1:0-34102 GCA_002812785.1 Phytophthora litchii | reverse complement strand
CGGTCTCGCTGTGATATTTGGTTTGGTTCTCATAAACGGCAACTACACGACGTACCAAGGGATCAACTCAGCAGTTGGCGTGATCTTTATGACTGCTTTGTACCAAAGCTACATCTCGTACGTTGGTTGTTTGCCATTCACAGCTCGGGAGCGTGTTTCTTACTACCGTGAGCGAGGCTCGCAGACATACAGTGCTCTTTGGTATTTCGTAGGTGCTACCGTTGCAGAAATTCCTTTTGTTTTCGCCAGCGGTTTGATCTTCACGGTTATCTTCTACCCGCTCATGGGTGTCGGGTCGTTTGGTACGGCTGTGCTGTACTGGATTAATGTCTCGCTTTTCGTGCTCATGGAGACGTACTTGGGGCAAATGTTCATCTACGCACTGCCAACCGTGGAAGTGGCTGCTATTGTAGGCGTGTTCATCAACGCCATCTTTCTGCTGTTTGCGGGCTTCAATCCACCTGCAGAATCCATTCCGGCTGGGTATATCTGGGTTTACTACCTCACGCCTCACCGATACTCGATGGCTATCCTCATCGCGCTGTTGTTTGGTGACTGCCCTGTGGACCCAACGTACGATGAAACTACGCAGTCGTACATCAACGTGGGCTCTCAGATCGGTTGCCAACCACTAGAAAATGCCCCACTGTCCATTGGACATATCACAGTGAAGGACTACATCGCATATGTCTTCAAGATCAAGCATGATGATATTTGGAGCAACTTCGGCTACGTTTTCCTGTACATCGCTGCTATCCGCGTGATTTCACTTCTGTCTCTCCGATACCTCAACCACCAAAAGAGGTAAAACATTGAATAGCTAGACAATTCATTTTACCTAGTGACCCAAACTCGAATCGCCTACCAAGTGTTCAATTGCCATTGCTTCGAGCAGCAGTCCCATACTGGTCACGATTTATTTTCAAGAAAACATGAGCATTTGCATTCTACCTCTTCCTTGCATCTTTGCTTCATTTCAGACAGTCGTGTCCATCTCATCCTCCGGCTTGGCGAAATTCGCCAGCGCAGGTGCATGCAACAGCAATGACGAAGGTAGTCTCTGCGGGTTCTTCTCGGGGTCAAAGTGGTCTGAGTCATACATACTGAGCCACTCCTTCAACGCATCCCGCAGTGTTTCGATCTCTCCGTACTGCGTGACAATTCCCCGTTCCTGACACGCGAACTCAAGTTCGCTCAGAGTCAAATCGTCCACGCCTTCCTTCAGCAGCAGCTGATCATCCACCCTCAACTCCTCCATCCTCCTGTCCAGCCTCTTTTCCAGTTGCGACTGCATCAGCAGTTTGTTCAGCACTGCAAAACTCGGAAACAGTGCGGAGCCTTCAGCCAGCACGTGAACATGTTTGCTCGAGAGTTGATGGAGAGCTGCAGGACCGTCAAAGAACGGCGAGAGCTCCACCACTTGCGTAGGACGTAGTCCCCCCGTCTTCTCCGCCAGAGCTAGCATCTCCTTCAGTGCGTCGTCCTTGTGCTGGATCTGTAGCAGTAGCTGCTTCAGTTGTGGGTACGTTTGAGCTCGAGTCTCCACGTCCTCACGGAAGAACTGCGTCTTCTGGTCAGGTCGCCAGAACTGCCACGGCAGCAATTGCTTGGGGAACTGATAGCCGAGTAACGGGGCTGCGTAGCCCATGATAGGGACACAGAAGAATGCCAGAAGAGGCAGAGACTTGAGCAGATCTCGGTGTGCTTGACGTAGCAGCAGCATCTCGCGACGTGTCAAAGTCTCCGAGTTCTGGACACGACGGCGTAGAGCCCACGCCTGCTTATTTTCTTGATACAGACCCTTGGAGCCGGCTACGAACGGCTGTAGCCATTTCTGTAGCTGCTGGTAGAGCGTCAGATCCTTTGGTGCGGAGCTCAGATAGCGAGTGAATGGAGCAGATACGAGCGCAGGACGACGTGCCGACAGCATGATGCCAAGATACTTTATGTAGAGCTGACATCAATCATACACAATTCGTACACAACTAATCGCTTTCTATACTTTATGTGTCGGTTTACATCAATTACACACAATTCGTACATAACTGGCACTTTCAAAGATCCGACCAGGGGGAGAATCGCCATGGCGACGCAGGACGTGGAGATGACGGACGTGGAGCAGGTGCATCCACTACAGACGCAGTTCGAGGACGCAGAGGACATTGTGGCGACGTTGGCACCCACTGCTTCGTCAGACGCAGTTCGAGGACGCAGAGGACACTATGGCGACGTTGGCACCCACTGCTTCGCCCGACGCAGCCATCCAGGCCTTCCAGAGCATCATCTCCTACAGTAAGATATCTCCAGATTTTGAGATTTTTTATTCATTTTTTTACGAATTTCTTTCTGTAGACGATGAGGATGCGGCTTTGGAGCAAGTGCAGCGTGTGAAGGAGCACTCGATCTACAAACTGGCGCAGCTGTACATCCAGTTCGGCCGCGAGAAGGAGCTGGCTGCGCTGCTGCAGGCGTTGCGACCGTTTTTCGCCACGTTGGCACGAGCCAAGACGGGAAAGATCGGTCAGTACGAAAGAGGTGAAGTCTTAGGAGATCAAACTGACGGTAGTGTGTTGTAGTGCGCACGGTGATTGACATGGTGGCCAAGGTGAAGGTGCTAGACGCCGAGAAGGCGCTGCAGCTACAAGCGGATCTGTGTCTGGACTCGATCGAGTGGTGCAAGCAGGAGAAACACACGTTCCTGCGTCAGCGCGTGGAGGCGCGTCTCGCATCCATCTACTTCCAGCAACAGAAGTTCCAACCAGCTCTGGACCTCATCACGGAGCTGCTGCACGAGATCAAGAAACTTGACGACAAGCAGCTGCTGGTTGAGATTCATCTTGTCGAGAGCAAGCTGCATCATGCACTACGCAATGTGCCTAAGGCCAAGGCGGCGCTCACAGCGGCGCGCAGCATCTCGAACACGATCTACGTTGTGCCACGCACGCAGGCGCAGATCGACCAGATGTCGGGCATCCTGCACGCTGAAGAGCGTGACTATAAGACGGCGTACTCGTACTTCTTCGAGGCGTTTGAGGCGCTCGCGACGCTGGATGAAGTTGAGGGACTCAAGTGTTTAAAGTACATGCTACTCTCCAAGATCGCTAGCGGTGGTGCGAGCGAGGTCAACCTCATCATTAACAGCAAACAGGCGATGAAGTTCATCGGTATCGATCTCGAAGCGATGCAGGCAGTCGCTAAGGCGCACGAACAGCGCTCGCTCGAGCAGTTTGAAGCAGCAACGAAGAAATACGCTCCTCGTACGTTAAAGATATGATATGTCTGGGTAGTTTGGAAGATCTAACGGTGTGGTGTTTCAAATTTTCAGAACTTGTGGAGGACGCACTGATCAAGAACCACCTGGGTAAGCTGTATGAACAGCTTCTTGAAAGCAACCTGATCAAGATTATCCAGCCCTTCTCGTGCGTCGAGATTGCACATGTTGCCACGCTGATCAAATTGCCCCTATCTCAGATTGAGTTGAAGTAAGAAGTGTTCATGAGATTTGTTTGCTTGTGCGTAGTCTTACTAACGTATTTTGCTTTCCAGGTTGTCGCAAATGATCCTTGACCACAAGTTCCATGGCATTTTGGACCAGGGCAAGGGGCAGCTTATTGTCTACGACAGCCCCACTGAGGATGTACGTAGTTACATTTTATTTTACCTTGTTGATCAACTCTTGTGATAGATGTGGAGTATCCTGACTTGTGCTTTATTTCTTGTGATTCCATCTTGTAGAAAACATATACGTCTGGTCTCGGTGTCATCGAAAACGTCGGAAACATTGTAGACAACTTGTTCCGGCGCGCTGACAAATTGCATGCATGAACGCATGCATGAGCGATATACTTGCAGAAACAGCGACGTACTGGTGTGCTTGCGATAAGAATGCAATGTACTCGGCAGGACAAAAACAAACATAAAGTTGTGGGGAGAGAATTCACCAACAATTCAGTGTGCAATCAACATTCATATTTCTTTAACGGAACCGGTGGTACGGTCCGCTGACAAGAGAGCTCCTGGTATCGAGCATGCCATCGTCATTGTCGTTAGGTGTGACGACCATTTCGTTTGATGAGCCCATGGCTTTGACGCTCTTCATATCGCTCACCACGTATGTCATGTGCGCAAACTCTTTAGTCTTGGTGTTCTCCTCCTTCATTTTCCGGCGACGTCGGATGATCATCACAATGAAGACCACAATCGTTAGGAACACCACAAGACCTAGCACGATAAAAGCTGCGTAGAGTGGCGGACCGAACGTAACCTTCGAGGCATCTTCGCCGTTGGCGGTTGTAGCTCCCAACTGGAACGTACATCGTGGGCCACCCCAGAACTCGTTAATGCACTCACAACGACCCGTGTCAGAGTTGCAAATACCAGTGTGGAAAGTGTATTGCACGCTGAATGGAATAGTGCAGTCGGTGTAATCGCGACATGGGGCACCACCATGAACCTCGACGAGTTTGTTGTCTCCATCGACATAATCAGATTCGTGGTCAAGAATCCATTGGCGCGTTGGGTGTGACGCGGGATCGCATTCGTGCACCATGGTGGCGGTGTCTTGATACAACCGCACGTAGTCGATCTTCATGTACAGCGGAAACGAGTCGCAAATGTAGTTGTTTTCTACGTTCTTGCCGTCACCGCGACATGGTTTACCAGGGTTGGGCGGATACGTACCCCATGCTGCCGATAGCGCTACGTTGAGAATAATGTACGAGGGCTCCTCTGGAAACGTGAGTCGCGGGTTGGGCTTGCTTCCACCTTGCGGAGTGTTGACTACAGACTCGGCCGGGATCTCGAAGAGGGGGTGGCCACCGATCATCCAGCGAAGGTAGCCGTTGTCACCTGTGACCCATTCGAGTTGATACGCGACGTAGTCGTAGTAGGCTCCCATGTGGATACCCCAGTTAGCGGACAAAGCGTCCATCTGATAGTTGTATGGCTCCATGGTGTTGGTCTTCGGTGTTGAGTCATTGCGGGGCTCCGAGCAGCGACTATCTTGGTTGTCAGGATCACACAAAAACACACCTTGATAGCCGTTCATCTCAGGGAAGCACGTGCCGTTCGAGTTGATGTTCCAGTATCCCAATGACTTGTCACCGTCGATGTAATCCATGTCACCGCGCACGTCGTTGGACGCGGGGCAATATAGCAGGTTGCATGTATTCTGCGTAATGTTCTTCATGCCCGCTGCGACTAGAGAATACGACTGCGTATCATTTCCATCCACGATGCAGTAGTTGTTGGAAGCGTAGCGTAGACCTTGGTACCAGCTCTGATGACCACGTTCTTCGTAATATTCCGTGGGCACACCCGGCAAATTGGCACCGATGGTGGCACATCCCTGGCTGTACATGCAGTAGCTTCCGTCTCCAAGAGTCTCGTTGATAGCTTCGCGACGGTAGTCTGCGGGCATTCCCGGGGCAATCTGAATCGAGGACGAAATAGCCACCCCACCCCCTTCCAGTAGATCGATTTCAACCGCACCGCGACCTTGATACGGATTCAAACCGTGACCAGGATCGGGGTCACATGCACTGATACGCTGGTTGCTCGAGTTGAAAACCGTCTCATTGCACTCATTGTACGAGAATGGCCACATCCGGGCCGTCGACGATGAGAACAGTGCACGACCAAGGTTTCCCATGAGCCAGATACCCGGCCACGTCGGGTAGTACTGCGTGTTCTCAGCACGGGCGCTGTTACCTTTGCCAAGGTCGGAGTTGTTGCTATCCTTGCTTAATATACCCGGTAGCTTGGCTCGCACCTCCAACATGCCACCTTGAAAGCAGAACTTGTTCCATGTCTGCAACATACCCGATCGGTAGTACTGTCAAACAACAAAACAAATAGTAAGCAACTAGCCCCTGTCTAGCCATCATCTAGACGTACGAAGGTGGAGTTTTGATACCCCGGTGGTCGCAGGTAGTTGTTCCAGACTGTGATGTTGTTGACCTCATCGATCGACTTGATCTGCAGGTAGCAAAGATCTTCATCGTCGTCACACACAACCGATGCCATATCGTGTGAGTAAAGCTGCAATGCGTCGTTTGTCCCATCGGGCATTTCCAGCGAAGTCCACAGGTGATCGGCTCCAGCCGAGAAATTTCGATTCACGTCACTGAATTCATCGCTCATGACGAGCTCCCAGGTATCACCGCGTGAGGTCACGTACGTCCGAACATTGTCGGGTGTGTCTGGATCTACCCATGGGCGAATATCCGAGCGGGTCTCGAGCTTAACGAGGCTGCGGTCTGTGACTGTGCTGCTACCGGATCCACTGGAGCTGTCACTGCTGCTTGCGTCGACTACTGCAATTGCAGCGACGCCCATCCAAAACAAGCTGTGCAGCCACGACGCCATGGATTGAGATTCTACGCAAGTGACAATGGATCAGCTTGGACGTGTGGGAATTGGGAGAAATCTGTGAGTGGGCTGTAGGTCATGGAACGGAGCGAGGCTTTGTGTGTCAAGAGCGGAGCCGGTCCCACCGCGAGTGCATGCCGTGGTGTCGTCTGTCGAAATGTAGGGAGACTAATGCGAGCTTTTCAGTGTTAGAAAAGCGTACACGATCGTGAAGGATCCAGCGAAAACTCTATGCAGAGGCTCAGCTTGTCCTCGCAGGAGAGATTTCTGCTGGCAAGGTGCTCAGTATCACAAGGACAGGTCCGATACATTCTACTCGACGCCTTACGAAGGGAGGTGAAGTATTTGCACGCACGTCAGATCTGCTCTCTCCGGCTGCCTCCTAGATGGAGCTCAATTGGCCATGCAGCAGAAGCAGTGGAGCACATCAAGTCGATGCGAACGACCGGATATCAGGAAAATGGAGCAGTCAGCATTATGATATCTCGCTGATCACGGAACGCCAACTGTCGATCAGGCAGACGACGAGGGCGGACGATCGCCACTCACGCACCAATTCCAATACGGAAGTGCAGGGTCGTCGACAGAAGGTAGAGCGAGTTGAGCGCACTAATTGTCAGAAAGTAAACACTTGAGGGGCACTAATTGTCAGCAGGTAGAGCGAGTTCTACTCGTACTTAAGCGAGAGTTCCCACTCTACCATGTGCACCACACGAATTATAGTGTCCGCTCATTTAACAACTTGGCCATCATCGAATATGTTCGTGTCCAGAGTGTCCAGTGTACTACGTCGTGTGGCTTGTCGTCCATCGTCCCACCTTTTGACTGCATGTCGACAACAGCCAGTTCTACCTTTGCGTTCGTTCTCCCAAGTGACATTCACGTTCGTAGATGGAGAGGGAGAACGTACTACCGTGAAGGCGGAGGAAGGCCAGTCGCTACTGGACGTGGCCCATGAAAACGACGTGGAGCTCGAGGGCGCATGCGGCGGAGAACTCGCCTGTTCTACCTGCCACTTGGTGTTCGAGAAGCGCATTTTTGACGACCTACCGGAGATCAGCGAGGAGGAGGAAGACATGCTGGACTTGGCGTGGGGACTTACGGACACGTACGTGGTTGTTCTACCTTATGGGTAGTACGGTTCTACCTCATAGGGTAGAATGATTCTACTCTATGTAAAATACTGACGGTTTCGTGTTGTGTAGGTCGCGATTGGGGTGTCAGATCCCAGTGACGAAGGAGATGGAGGGTATGACGGTGCGTATCCCGGACGAAGCTGACAACCTCATATAGAGGGTAGAGTGGTAGAGTGGACTGGCAATATAGAATAAAAGGTAGAACGGGACTACACACGAGGGTTTGTTTTGCTGGTTGTGAACTTTAGAGTGCGTTGGTGACCTCACCAAGCTGCTTTTCGAGATCATGGACGATTCTCCCGAGACGGTCTTGCTGCTGGATCATGTTGCTGATTTTCGCTTGGATTTTCTCTAGTTCGCTCTCGGCAGTTTGAGAACGGAAGGAACCCGAGAAGTCTGTGTTGAGTTGGGAGATGCGATTGAGTGTGGTCTCTGGTGTGTGGGTGACGAGTTGCTGCGCTGTGTGGTCGTCAATGGTTGCAGACGCTGCCATTTTTTCGAGTGCAGTGAGAGAACTCTCCGTTGGCTTCGAACTCAGCGTTTTTGGAGTGGTCTTAGTGCGTTTATCCACAATCCGCGCAATACGCTGCTTCATAGTTGGATAGTGCGTGAGAGCGATGAGAAATTTCTCACGAGTGAGCATACGCAGTTCACAGAAGCAGAGGGTGCGTACAGTGGCTGTACGCAGACAGTTTTGGTTCAGGATGGCCATTTCACCGAAATACTGGTTCTGACCAAGCAGTCCTAGCTGAACTCCGGACTTGACAATCTCAACGACACCACGGAAGATGAAGAACATCTCTTCACCGATCTCACCTTCGAGGATGACTTCCTCCAAAGGCGGAAAACACACCATTCGCATACTCAAAGCGAGCTCCATCAGAAAATTGTGGTCGGCTCCAGCAAAGAACGGCATCTTGTTGAGTACGCTGTCATTGATAGCGAATGCGATTTTCGAACGCAGCAGCGCAGATAGTTCGGCCAGAATTTTGCCCTCGTTGACCAACTTTGACTCAGCTGAAATACGCGCGTTGAAGAAGAACTCGCGGATTTCGTATCGTAGCTGCATCGGCAACTCGCGGGCCTCCATGTAGTCGTTGAGTTCATCCATTCGGAGCTGAAAACGACTGTCCGGTCCGTTTAGATTAGTTACCATGGCTACGACATTCGTGATACCGTACGCAAAAACCCAAGCACCAAGTATCATTGCTACAATGGCGAATATTCGCTCGTGTGTAGTTGTTGGGTGCACGTCGCCGTAGCCGACTGTTGTCCTGTGGTGACGAAGCACAGCAGGTGAGGATCAGATCTGTAGAAATGTTGAACGAGGAAATCGTACGTACATGGTCATGATCGCCCAGTAGAATGAAGTCACGTACTTCTCGTATAAGCTTTTGTCTTGCAGGTCCATCGTTGCTACCCACCCCTCGTCTTCGTCATAGCTGATGAGGAAGAAAAAACAGCTTAAAGAGCAAGTAGCATGTTGATTAGTACAGCATTTGCGTTGCAGCGAATTCAGATGAACGACTACCTGAGCCAATGCGACGTGAAGCACACGAGCATGCAGAATTTAAAGATACTGCTCACTGTGGACCGAAGCAGGAGCGCGTAGTCGAGTCTGGAGCAGAAGCGCAGTTTAGTCATTAATTTTTGACTACAGGAGTCTATCACTGACCTGTTGAGAATGCGCGTGATAGTAAGCATCCGAACAAGACGAAAGAGCCGAAAGAGTCGAAACATTCGCGCAAGTTGTGGTATGCGGAAGTACGATCCTTGAATGTAGTAGAGCGGGAACGCAGAGACAAAATCGAGCAGTAACCACGACTTCATGTACTTTTGGGCAATGAGTTTCAATTTCACTTCAATTTGACCTCGTTCCTCGTAGGCTGATAGGAAGTTCACAAACTGCACATGGACATGAGCTTGCACCCAACGCGTTATTGATCAGACGACGTACAATGTCTGCGATGAAGAAAGCATCAATGACTCGCTGTACATATTCCAGGCCTACCAGCGACCCAGGTACAGAGGCTCCGAATGATAATTGGAACTACACAACATGTTAGCTGTTTGCTGAGTGAAGATGTGAATTCAGCGTACAACTTACAGGGATACTGAGGGAGTTATCTGCAAGTAAAACACTTTAGCACAAGGACAAATAGCACAAAATGATCGACACCTACAGCAGATAAGCGAGACGGAGAGGAGGTCCCATCGTACTCGAAATTTGCCATTCGGTGAGATGATGTACTTTGGCACAGCGGACTCGTCGAATTTCTGCTTCTTCTTGTTGATGATGAGTTCATTCTTGGACACCGTCTCGACAAAGTCCAGCGCCTCAGCTGCATCAAAACAAAACTTTAGCGTCGATAACCTTTACAAAAACATTATCTACACACCTGGAGTGAGTTCGTCCATATCTCTTTCGAGTCTTTGATCAGCGAAATCGCCCATTTTGCTGTTTGTAGATCTCACCGCCGCCACTTTGGCTCGATTCTTTGCTTTTCGGATCATATCCCTCATGGTCACCAATTTCATCAAACTGGTTTGTGTGATTTGTTCATGCAAAGTCATTCGACGTGAAGGTTCCGTCGTCGGTGGCAACCGCGATGCTGCCTTGGCTCGTAATTCATTCTGGGCCAAGCGCATTTCTTCAATGGGCGAGAGCCCTGTCAAATGGGCTCGCTCGGCCTGTCGAGCCATGAATGGCGATTGGGTCATACTTGCAATCCGCGCGGCATCGGGCCCCGTTTCCTTGCCACGTTCGGGTTGTCGCTTGTTCATTGTCGAGGATGCCCCAAAGCTTTAAACTGCCTGCTGTTTTGGTCGAGTCCCAATTGCAGGTCCGTTTCGTTTCGTAGTCGACAATATCTACGATGCCGCGTCGCCAGTCACTACTAACCATCGATACGATGGAGATTGCAGGGAAGTTCGAGTTCTTTCTACTTCTACATCGCGTCATTGTGTTTGCTATTGCACTTTGGTATGTGAACATCTCGGTTCTGGCGTTTCTAGCATCGATCACAGTTCTGCGAGGGTTCGAATCCAAGGACTTAGGGACAACCGTGCACGAGTCCAAACTCATTGTCGACTACGCTGGAGAAACGACTATCAGCGATAGTCCACTAGTGCAAAGCGTGTTGAAAGGATCTACCGATCTACGGGACGATGCCATTTTCCTCTTGTCCGACAGCGATCACTCATTTACCAATTGCACAGACATCGACGGGTACGACGATAGTGTTAACGGCAACGCTTTCTCGCGAATCCTGTTCACGTCGCTGCAGACGCACGCAGTCGAGAACCTCGAGTACCTCAATGAGCTTGAATTGATCGCACCTGTAGTCGACTGTACATTCGATCTGATAGCATCAACTGATGAAGCCGTGACACAACTGCGAATGTACTTCTTGGCTCGTCAAAAGAATAATACCAATGAGACGATGTTGCTATCAGCTTTAGTTTCCACGCAGGATTTTCAAGTGGATCAGCAGTATCAAAGTGGAGCCGCGTTGTTGGTTACCATTGCACCAATTGAAGATATGCGAGCCACGACAGTGAACCACCAATTTGCCATTGCGTTCAACTACCCGTACGAGTCCATGCCACACTTTACCAATGCCGAATTTATTGATCTTGAAAGCGATAGCTTTTGGCTTTTTAAGAATCTACCTCCTCCAGGTAGCAGTGATCCTGTGAAAGAGGTACGCACAGCATTTCGTATGGGAGGCTACATTGATGACCCCGTGGCTCAATCCAACATTGAAATCATCCATTGGAATTTGCCAAGTGATCCTGCAACAGAACTGAGGAATTGGGAATGGCGGGCGTTGGCTTCGTTGCATGACTCATGGGCTTGGACGCATACTATTCACGGTATCTTCGCCATCGATGTGTTGTTTGATCTTAGCGTACTCTTCTTCGTGATCTACCAGCGCGTTCAAAAAGGTCACCTCTGGGTCGGTGATGCATTTGCCACTATCTCGAATGCTCTTCTCTATCGTGGGGTGCTAGTTTTCGTGTCCAACCACCTCAATGGATACTATACGCTCACCGAGCTCTGTCTAGCCATTGGTAACAATCTTGCACACCGCCGAGCAATTCATTATCGTCCGGAACTGGTACACGCTGATCTACTCACATTTTTCCTGAACGTAACCAGCGTCCTGAGCTACGTATTTCGTGAGAGAATTGATCCAGTACTAGCATTTGTTGCGTTCGAAATTGGGTTTGCTTACCGTGTTGAGCTTGTCGATGCGCTACCTGTACTAAGGGAAGTCGTGGTCAACTTCGCGGAAGATGATTACTGGCTTGGGGTCATTAACGTGAGCCCGTTCCTCCAAAAACTATCCCCCATGAAATTCTGGACAATTCACGAGATCACCGTCGACCGTAAACCTGTCGTGCTATCAACTGTGCTCTGTATCTTCAGTACAATGGTGTGGTTAGTGGCTTACATTGTTGCCAGGAAGATCTACCGTCGCTTTCAGCGCAAAAGCGAGAATCGGTCAACCACGTATAATACTGATGCCAAAACTTTACCTGGCCAGCTCACATCCTTCGAGACAGCTACTGGTGCTGCCCTGAGCAAGCGCTACGGCGTCATTTCAGGCTACGACAACTACATCATTGGTGACAAACGCTACGCCTCTATCGACGCTGTGTATGGCAACGGATACCTCATCGCAAACCGCAAATTCTTAGTGGCGACGGAGGATATTTTTTCGCTTCTGGTTATGAAGATCACGCGTATTCGATTCACGAACATTTACGTGTACTCCATCTTAAGTGATGGAGGTGTGAACCAAACCGCGGAGCTAGTATACCCGAGCACCATTCCGTGGTCGGACCTAGCACACTTAGGTGTCGTGAAACTTGCATAACGTTTCTCAATAACTCGGAAGAAGAAAATACGTTCTTTTCATTTACGTTTTGACGGTGTCTAGTACATGAGTGAGAGGAAACAGGCAACACCGGCCTTGATCCAGTAGTCTTGGTCAGCAAACTGCAGCTGAAGATTGGTCTCTGACACTAGTGAGTTCCGGAAAATGGTTCGCTTGTCAGATGGAATCTCAATCCAAAAGACGAAATTGGTCGAGTGGCCTGTTGTAGACAATGTTCCTGTCCTGGTAAGGATCTTATACACTGGGCAACGATAGATGCCGCTCTGTGGAGCTTGTCGGTCCTGAGTTGGTAGTAAATGCACCACTGGCAGGCGAGCAAAAAGCTCTTTGGGTAGCGGATCAACTAGCGAGTGCGCTATTTTATCCCATCGCGCTCCTTCTAGAAAGAGGCCTGTCATGTAGCAACCTCCTTTGGATGGTTTGTTTTTGATGCTGTCGGCTGCTTGATCCTGCATGAGAAAGTCGAATGACAGCGAATCAATCGCCAAACCAAACTGCCGTGCATGATTCTGGAGGATACCCGTCAGGAACCCTTGTGGGAAGAAGAACCCGGATAACCAAAATACTGGTGGAATGCCATCGGCTACCCACGATGTCAAAAAACGCAAACGTTCGAGCAGATCATCTACCCAGCCACCAAGAGCCTTTAATGACGGATAAGCTTTCTTCTCCCATTGAGGTGGCACCTTTTGATTAAACAAACAGGTAGCCATGGCCTCCAGTTCTGGTGACATGACAATTAGCCCACGTAAAGCACGTTGAAGACTCGGTAGAGATACCTGAAGGACTCGAAGCAACGCATTGTAGCGCTGCACCTCCTGCACTAACACCGTGTTCATCGACTCCTCGTACATCACAGGATAGCGTAGGCTGATGTGCTCTACTTCGAACAGCGGTGGTAGACGATCGATAATTGACTGAGCTTGTTGCTCAATGAGACTTTCTCTGGACTGTCCTCCAGCACCTGCTGCTGCACGTGGTTGCAGGGCCAGGATGATATCAAACGTATGGAATGTTTCAGCAAGAGCGCACGTGATGTTGGCGTTGTCATGCATCCCGAAAACCTCAGGCTCTGGATTCAATGGGAGTTCGTCGATGTAGTTCAAATAACTCGAAAGAGGGTCATCCGGATCCGCTGTGAGGGAGAAGTAAGAACCACTAGATGAAAACTTGTATCCATCCTCGAGAATCTGCGGATTGAAAAAGCTTTCAAGGATGACATCGATTGTACGCATGTCCTTGTCGTCTGTCACCCGACCGCCGTAGTTCACCACAGATGTCATCACGCACAGAACCTTGTACGGAACTTCATCGTAAAAGTCCAAGAACATTTCAAGTTGTGCTCGGCTAATGTCGTAGTCTGTATCGTTAAATGCGTAGGGAATGTTCCAGCCCAGCGGTCCAAAGCGTTTGCGCTCAATCACGACTGCGTGGAAGAAACTGAGTCCAAATAGCAGCTTGCGGAACTGGTCTGGCTTCGATGTAGCATCTAATGTATCGTTTGTGAGCTTGATGTACGAATTCCGCAAGTTTGCACGGATTCCTTTAGGCGGTTCCTTGGTCATCTTCACGCCGTTCTGCAGCACGGAGGTGGGGAACGCTGTACTTGGCTTACTTGTTAGCCACAATCGGAAATCCCTGTGCGTCGCATCTGGATTCAACTCGTCACAAATGCGCTCAAGTTGTGGCATCCAACTGATGGCCAAGTGGCAATTCTGCAGCAATACCCACTTGCCACTCGTCACGGCCTCCTCAATCATCTTTGTGGCGAGTGGTCCTTGGCCTTGACCTAGCGAAATCGAGTTGAGTTTACGATTCATCTTCATGGTCTCAGCAAACACGAGCAGTTCCTTGGCAGGATCTGAACCTGTTGACAGCACAAAAATGATAGGAGTGATCACGGTTGAGTCCGCGAAGGAACCCGCAAGGTCAAATGGTGGCGGCTCGATGAATCGACGACCGATGTGTTCTGCCACGAAATTCTGCATGGCCTCCGTCATTCTGTCTGGTCTGATGCAGCGGAGCACGCAGAGCTTCTGGAAGGAATTAAGCGAGAGATCCAAAGCTAATGGTAGTCGTTCTACCTGCGGGTCAGCGGAGTCAAAGATCTTGCGCCACTGCGGCGTATTGGTGGCCATCGACGGTGCCAAGGTCTCAAATGCTGACAAGGATGACAAAGCACACACCTCACGCCACATTCGGTCTTCGACCCAGTTGGTGTCTGGATTTGGTGCCTCGATGGAGCTAGCTGTGGATCCGGAGATCAGGAAGCGCCACTCTAGCATGTCGATCTTTCTTGACCCTATTAGCAGCTTGATGGTGAGCAGGAACGAGAAGAGTAGCTTATGTTCCTCGAAAAGTGAACGACAAATATTTCGGTAGAGTGAATACGTGGCTGAGTCGTTGAGGTGAGCGAGCCTCATTTCAAGCTGGTCACTCTCCGTTGCGCTGTGGATACTCTTGATGAACAACGATACGAACCATGGGAGCGAGTACTGGTACATTGGATCTACAAGTGCCAAATCGGCAATGCAGAAGAAAAGCAAAGACGCACGGAAGGCCACACCTCGATATCGTTCTCGTGACTCATCAATGGCCTTCTCAGTGATTTCAGCCTCGGCCATCTTCTCGTTAATGTCTTCGGATGTCACCTTTGCCTTTCCCAGGGTGTCGATGAGCTCAGTGTCATCCAGAATATTCCCCTTGGAATTCGCCAACATGTACAAAATCTTGTTTTCTATCTCCACAAGTTCCGCTTTCATGCGTGCATTAGCCACGACAAGTGAGTTCTTCTTCTCAGCCAGTTCTGGCATCTCCTCTTGAACTACAACACCTAACGCTTGGTCCTCTAAGCCCTTAGGAGTAATGGTGAAGTTGAGTAACGTCACTTTGACCGACGTCTCTGGTGGGTAGTGCGGGTTGGGAAGTTTTGTAGTCATGTAGAAGCGGAAGGCTGGATTGTACGGTACTGTTGAATCACCAAGCTTCATGACAACTTGACCTCCTTGACGGAATTTGTTCTGTAGTAGAACAGGCTCCAGCGTCGCATCCAGACTCTCGCCTACGTTCTCTAGCAAAATCCATTTACCAAAGCGAATACCGTTCTCCAGTGTCTTCAAGAACCCCTTATCGGTCAGTTTGACAACGTCTAGACCATTCTCTGACGAATCCTTACCCAAATTCTTGATGAAGCGATTAGCTTGACCTTGTGGGTCAATAAGTAATGACCATCGTCTTGCGCGTGCCATGATCAATCCGTTTTGTACAGACAAATTATCTGATGGCAGTCCAGCGATCTGCCAACCTCGCACCTTGACCGGGTCTGCCAACGTTGTGATGATGTTGCAGCCCTTTGTATGCGGAAGCTTAAGCTTCTCCAACGCTTCATACCACGTAGACACACAAGACTCGCGGAATTCACTCGTGAATGTGCCCAGATAACTGATGGTAGCCGCAGAAATCACGACGTCACCTACTAGATTCGTGTAGTCCAGATTCAACTGGCGAATGGTAGCAGCCCATCGAGTTTCTTCACCACCAAGTAGGCCGATAAGCTTCAACGCAGACTCTAGACGGATCTCGCACTGACGAACATCACGCACCAGTTGATCTTTCTTATCTACAGCGTTATTGTAGTTGCGCTCAAGCTCGGCAAGGCGCTCCACAACAGCTTGAAGGCGTGCCTTCGCATCTGCAAGGACTCGCATTGTGACGTCCAGCTCTGCTTGTGCCGCAGCTAAAACAATTTTCTTCGGCTCCACCATCTTAGCAACGTTGTGATACGTGTGCATTGCTCGCACCCACATACAGATAGCTTCACAAGCGACACTAGCCTTCCTCACAGCTGCAGGTGAGAATTCCTCCATTTCAATGTACCGATCCAGCTCCTGAATGATCTTATCACCGATGTTGTCCTTGTCGAACTTGAGCATATCCTCCATCAGCTTCTTAGCATTACCCAAGATCGTCTTCTGTGCGCTCTCCCAGTAGTCTTTAACTTTCTGCCCTGCCTTGTCCGGGTCCGCCTTCATCGTCGGCTTGATACCGAAGATAATACAAGCAGCTTCCATGGTCAGCTTCACACCGTGCGGAGGGTTCTTCAGCGCCTTCACCTCGTCAATATCGGACTTCTTAAGCTTGTTCAAACATTGTACTGCAGCCTCAAGTGCAGGCAACGCCTCATCCAGATCCCGTTGAGCATCATCAGCAATCTCCTTGGTCTCTGCAGCTTTCTTGTTCGCAATTTGTTCTTCTTTCTCAACAACAGCTTTTGTTTCATCAGCATCCTTCTTGTCGAGTGTAATTTGCTTCATCATCTCTTCCACTTCGATCTGCGTCTTCTCCAACTGTGGTTTTAACGCCACCAATTGCTCCTGCATACCTGCAACTTGTTCTTTTGTTGCAATGATTTTATCGACACCATTTTGCAGACGTGAGCGCTTTGACTGAACCTCATCGCGCTTCAGCAGCAACACTGTTTTGAAAGTATGCAGCAGTTCGAGATAGCTCGTCGGCGTCACATAATTGTACCTCCGCAACTTCTCAAAGAACTCCACGGACTCGCGCTCTACACTCTGATGAATTGTCTGGAAAATACTCACAACTGCTTTGGATGCTGCTACTTTTGCAGCTTTTGATTCTGCTGATTCTTCCTCTCCAGTTGTGGTTGGCTCCCCTGACAATTGGAAATCACCCGAGGACAGTGCACTCGCTGCAACTGACTGCAGAGCTTCAGCGGGCCATTCACTAAACCAGTCGATGGTGCAGCAATTGACAAGCGATGGGAACATTCGAATGCGGTCTCGAAAGAGGCTGCCTAGTGGACTCATGCACAGTACGAGATGCAGGTTCTGTCGAACCAGCAAAATGTACTGAGCGAATGTATTCAGCTTTGTCGGTGGAATCCGCTTCTTGACGCAGTAAGCCCGACAGTGCTGGCTGATTTGATCCAGGTCTTCTGGTGCGTACAAGTTTGGTACATCTCCAGAGTTGAGCACGTTGTTGATATCCTCTAGCATTGCCTCATGCACGATCTGCACGTCTGAAAAGAGAAATACCAGTGGCTTCTCGTCGATACCTGCTTTCATGAGGCATTTCTTGAGGTCATCTCTCCATTCAGCCACGCCGTAGCCCTTAGATATCTCGATCTGCGTGCATGAGTACTCAGCCATGTACGCTGCTAGTCTTGTAAGCGACTGACGACCACTGCCACCAACTCCGAGAAGTAAAGCATTGCCCTGCGGTTGTCGAATCACTCGAGCAATTCGCGAAACATGCTCTATAGCGTTCATGAACAACACGAGGTTCATCGGAGCGCTGCTTTCTGCATTGTAGTCGTTCAGATATTCTTCTACCTGTGCTTGCAGTTTCTCCACATCCGAGATCTCCTCATAGACTTTCGGATCAGCACCTGGCACCATGTAGTCACCGTAAAATAAAGTGGATGTCGGATGCACGAGATCCCACGCAGTTTTCTTTGCTGAAGCAGAACCTGTCGACGCGTCCGGTATCCCTAGCGCCTCACCGAATACGACAGTGACCTGTGTTTGAAGCAAGTTGATAAACCACTGATGGTCACTCGGTGTCGTGAATCGATCCTTAAACACGCGCATGTTCTCATGCACCCACAGTCGTAGCATTTGTTCCAGCTTCGCGATACGCTTCGAGTCACCCATGAGAACTCCCTGAAACACTTTGGCGAGATCACGCAGATTGAAAGTGTAGTGCGACTTTGCTGGAGTGGGTAGTAGCTCGGCAATGACCGTATTGTAGATCGCAATCGATGCTTGAACGAGCTTCTTCGCAATCTGAGGAGGACGAATTTCTTCGGAGAAGCGACTGAAGAAGTTCCCCACAATTGTCTCGAACACGATCGCCTTACTCTCGTTAGACATTTCGGTGTATCCGACAATGTTAAAATGCCGTACGAAGCGCTGAGTGATCGGGTTTCGACCACCTCCGGGTGGGCCCATCGAACACACGAACACAACATCGATGATCGTCCGGAATGTGAGAAGTTTGCGGTCATACCAACCTCCCTGGTCAAACCACTGGCGTAAGATCTCAATAGGAGGTTGTGCAAAGTACTCTTCCTGTTTAGGCATGTTGAGATCGTCGACGTAAATGATGAACTTCTTGCCTGCCGTTGGTCCAAAGACACCTTTCCGTCGTTTCTCCATCTTAGAGTCGATGAAATCTTGTGTTTGATTTGCACTACTTTGAGCTGAGAAGGCCATGTTCAACGGGATGTACTTGTCAGGGTTGGATTTCTCCAAGAATTGGTTCACGTTGATCGTTTTACCTGTACCGGTTGGTCCGACGATCAGCATGTGAACTCCAAGTGGAAGCGTCAAGTTCATTAAGAAGGTCGAGCGCACCGAGTCTGCGGTAGGGACTACTAATTCTGAAAACGAAGCAGATGAATCGATCGTGAATGTTGGAATAGTCTGCAACCATGGCACCCACGCTTCCTTTACCATGTCAAATGAGTAGTCATATACTTGTCCTACAGTTGGAAGTGGCTTCTTCACGTTGTTGCCAACTATCTCTTCACGGAGATAAGCGTCGAAGCGATCACGACCGGCGTCGTTGCCAGTAGCACCAACGGACCAGATAAGCGAGAAGAGAAAGAGATTCTCGATGTTTCTCAAGTAAAAACCCACACGCTCTAGTTTCGCCTCCTTCTTCTCGTCACCTTGCATCGGGAAAAAAAAGCAGTCCAGTAATCGCAGCAAACTTTGCACAAGGTTTGACGGAATCTGAGGTAACCACTCCTTCACGTAGCTTGTCACAAACTGCAGCGCCGGACGCAAGTAAACATCAAGCAAGTGATGCAGTTGCAAACACAGCTCGACTACAGGTGGCACATTGCCAAGACCAATATCTCGGACAACTTTTTCCAACCAGCTCTGCACGAGAGGATCAAAGCCTAAAGAGCTTGGCTCCATGTAAACCATACCAGTTCGACTCACCGTAGCCGGAGAAGCTACTGATAGATCCTCGACCTCGAACATCATGGTCATTTCGTTAGACATTTGAATGATCTCTCCACTTGCTAGACAGAGCTTCTTGTTGTCATCCAGGACGGTATTCATGTTCTCAATCCAGATCGCATCCACAGGTCCATCGAAGATCACCCACTTACGGTCAGATTTAGTATCGCTTGCAGCTTCACGATACAAAGTCGACAACACACCGTCCTGCCACTCGTGTGTGTTGGCATCAAATTCACCATACAACTGCCCCATCGTGATAGACTTGGGGTTTAGTTGATACCGGATCACTTTTTCGTATGCGTGCCCTATCTCACCAAGCTGCTTCAGCTCTGTGAGTGCATCAGCTAGGACATTCAGGTTGGCTGACTTGCCACCACCGGTGGAACCAACAACCATTAGGCCGTGACGCACACACAGCGTCTCATACAACTGCACAACCTTCATGAGAAAGAACGGGTGCACTTGTAGATGCTGTCTCTCGATGGTGAGCTTGATCACACGGATAAGCGCTCCAAGATTAAGTTGTGGTCGACTTTTTCCTGGGAACAAGTCGCTGATGATACCTCCGAACAGCGGGATATCGTGCGCGAGAAACTTTGGCAGATTTACATCCTGCAAAGCACGAAGTAGCAAGACTTCCTCGTCCATATCTGGATCTGAGCGTTTGTAGTTACCAGCAGCAGTAATCACAGTCTTGACAGCTCGCATGCCGTAGTCGTAGTGCGATTGAGATGACAACATCTCAGAACATAATTTGAATGTCGTGACCATTTTCGCACCGCACTGTTTGGCTTTCTCGTAGCCGTACGCGAAGAACATGATCTCGCCGATCATAGCGTAGTCGGGCACCATCATAGCTACAGGTCGAAATAGCGCTGCGAGCGAATCCGGCAAGTCTGACCGACCAGCGTAGCCCGGATTCATCGTGATGAACACCCCAAACTGCGGATTCACTGCGATGTCTGATCCTTCAAACATAATGCGCTTGTCTCCAGCACGAATAGCGAGCTGTAACGTGGTCACTTGTTGACCGATCACGGACAGCACCTCAATATTGATTCGGTTGAACTCATCAAAACACGCCCAAGCGCCACAAGCAGCCAAACCCTTGAAGAACTTCCCCATTGCAATGTAATCGAGACCATCGGAGCAGTTGAATACCACACACTGCTTTGCAAGTGCCTTTGCTAAATCCTTAGTTGTCTCTGTTTTCCCTGTGCCTGCAGGACCAGCAGGTGCACCACCAAGTGTCATTTGCAGAGCTGCCATGAGCGTCATGTAGCATTTATCTGTCAGGGGTGTGATCACCAACCGGAAAGAGTTTCCGAGATACTCGTAGCCGTATGGACGACGAGCTGACACCATGTCCGCGAACAGATCATCGTCCCAGTAATATCGCAGCTGGCTAGACCACATGAAGTCATCTTTTGAGCTCACGCTGTTGTTGACGAGACGCATGGTGACATCACGAGCGTGAACGTCAATCACAGCCAACGCGCCTACACTCACACGTGCAAGTTTATCAAGTTTTCCTCGGACCATCTGCACCATGTCAGCAAGTTGTGCTAGTTGACGATCCATCATTCGTTTCACACCGTCACTGCCAGACGCTGCCATCTCTTCCTCCATTTCGCGGGTCCAGTGGAATTGACTGCCGTTCAAGACACACATACCAGGCCACTTCTGGATCCACTTGGTTCTTGAGATTTTCGTGTAGTCCTGAATGGCCTGGTACATGACGTCGCGGATGGATACACGCATCATGTCCTCTACTTCTGTCATCCAGTGCTCGACGTTCTTGTTTACTGGGTTGACAGGTTTAGTCATCGCCACTTTCTCGCCTTCAGCCGAGATCATTGCCGTGATCGTGAGATCCTCCTGAAATTCCACCGATACGATACCTTCAAAGCATTTCTTCAGGTGAGGTTGGACCAATTTGACATCCTTGCTTTCAGATAAAATCGATAACAGCTCTTCGTTCGAGAGGAAGTAGAACCGACTAAAAGCTGATCGCTTGGTCTCGAGAAAGTCGCTCAATCCTTTCTGTACCTGCTCCAAGAAGCGGTTGCTCTCTTGAAAACGATCTAACAATTTGTCGTTGTTGCAGAACGTGATAGCACTTGGCTTCTGCTTCGCTGCTGCGAGAGTCTGACGCCAGTTTTTGTCGACAGTAGCAAAGCGTTTGCCTTCCGTAGGAAGCTGCTTGTTGATATCTGGTGAGTCGAAGATCGGCTGAAGGTAGAGCCAACTTCGCTGTACTTGGATCCACTCGTCAAGTACATCGGATACTGTGCTGAGTGTACGTTCCCACCGGTTAATTCGTTCCTCAAATGGCTTCTTGAACGAAGAAAACTGCATTGCTTGCGTAGTTGTGATCTGTTCATCAAGTAGCGCTTGAATTTCATCCACACTCTTCACGACAAACGTCTCAGTCTCTCGATAGTCAACAATGGTTAAGTTCACACCAGACCATTGCTCCTCCATTGAATTGAGAGTTTTCTCGATCTGGTATTCCTTCCCAGCAGTCTCTCCAATGCGTGAGATGGCATCGATATGCTTCTCAAGTCCAAGATCTAAAACGTAACTGAGTTTCATACTTCGATCTGGTCGAAATGTCATTCCAATCTCCTGGTTAATTTGACTCCAGTGACGATCTTGCATACCCGGATTGCGCATGGATAGAATAAGCGGTACGTGAGGTCGGAAGATTGCAATGTCGTCTTTGATAGTTGCAGCAATGCTCGAACAACCTTTAACATTTAGTTTCTCGAACTGCTTGAGAGCTTTCTGAATGGATGCCCAATTGGCTTCGACAAACGTCTCAATTTCGTCGCCGTTGATATCTAAGAAAGCTCCTTCCATCCACTTCCTGTGCTCTCGAAGCCAGTTGTTTGCTGTCTTCCAGAGTAACGAGTATGGCTCAAAGTCGCGTCGGATCTTCTGAATCTCGTCGTAGTCCGTGATTTCTTGGTTGAACAGAGCTTCACGAGAGTTGAACAGTTTGGAGTCTTCATCAGCCTTCGCAATCTTCTGCTCAATATTCACCACGTACTTATACACCTGATCCAATCGCGCGATATCAGTGTATTGCCGAAATCCATCAACTTCACTGTGTAGAATTCGCAGAGACTCCGCAAATTCAGCTTGCTGCTCGCTCATCTCAGTCGAAAACTGCGTCTTCTGCATTTGCAGCATGTGCATCATTCTCTTCATTTGTTCATTGATTTTGTTTGGACACAACCTCACTTTCCAGATAGTCATAAAGTCATCGCGATCGTACGGATACTGGAAGTAGTCCAACACAAGTCGATACTTGATAAGCTGTTGACTTTGAGTCATCAGCGGTGCGATTTGAGATGGCACACCTTCCAAGTATGCGTTCATCTCTGTCAGCTCCTCAATATTTTGTGGGGTCTTCTGTAGTTGTCTATTGACCATCTCGAACTTCTCCAAGAGTTCCTTTGCTAGGCCTGTAGAGTTCTTGAGCTGCAAGTCAAGAAGTTTCTTCGCCAGACGACGATGTTTCTCTGCTAAGAGTGTACGAATGCTCAAACAGTTGACAGAGTACATTCCAAGCTCGACGTTTGTTGTTGGAATGAGATCTTCCACGGTGTTCGCTTCCTGATAGTGTTTCTTAATCGCCTCCTGAATCATCGAGAGATTTGGTGGCTGTTGAGCTTGGAACTCTGCGAGATACTCTTCCTCTTTTACATTGATGAAGGGTATGTACATCTCGTATCGTCGAAGATATGTTCGTAAGGGAATTGCTGCCTTGTCCATGAGAGCGTCAATACTATCACGCAGAGCGGTAACCCAATCTTCATTCACGCTGACACACGAAAGGCACGGCAAACTGCTCCAGAAGAGTTTGCTCATGACCATTTGCTCCACTTGTTTGATATTCTTTAAATTATCCAACATCTTCAAGAAGATTTCAAGCACAGCAGTCTTGAACGTCGCGATGTTGGTGCTGAACGAGAAGATATGACCCATCTTGGGCTCAATGAGATGATGCGGGTTCTCCTCGGAAGTGTCTTCTGGGTCTTTCGGACGCCAATTGGCGTGTTTTTGAGCTGCAGCATCGACTTCGCATTGATTGATCACGTAAAGCTCTGTCGAAACACTCAGATTCACTGTAAACAATGACGTTGGTGCTAAGAGCTGCCTCTCTAAGCACATATGCTGCCACTTGATGTCACCGAGTTTGTTGCGGTTCAAGTCTGGATGCGCCACGAAAGCTGTCTTCGCATCAATGATGTGTACGTCCCCAAGCGTAGCATTCTTGATGTAGTCATGGAATTGGTGCAACGAGTGATCAGTGAGATAGCGGAGGGTGTCCTTCATCGAGAAGTTGACACGGCGAAGTAATGACCGCAATTTGCTGAACTCGTATGTGTCTTGACGAGTTTCTTGCAAGTAGTACCAGCCTTTCCCCACATTTCCCAGTGAACTTTTGATGATCGACGCCACTTTGACAGGCCACTCTTCCGTGATCGTCTTGAGTACTGCTCTTTCGAGCGCTTGTTGACGCTGCTGGAATTCCTCGAGCTTGGCACTTCGACCTGGTTTCACACTGAATAGCTCTAGTTGCAAGATACGACAGCATTCTTCGTTTACTTTGATGAGTGCCGACAATGCCTCGGGTGACGTCAAGAATGTCTGGAACGAAAAGCCAATGAATTGATCCGCGTAGTCAACGGGTGGTGCGATCGTTGTCTTGGAGTTATTGGGGAACGGAACAATTACTCTCGGACAGGGATCAGCTGGGACTTCTTCTTCTTTGGTGAGGAAGCCTCGAAAGATGTCTACGTTTCGGCCCATATCTTGATGAGACTCGAATAGAATTCTGCACATCGTCCGCAAGTAGTTCAATTGGATTTCGTGCACGATGCGCGTAGTATCTGGAATGCGAAGACTTTTTCCGTGAAATACTGATGTTGCTAGACGAACAATCTTGCCCAGACTCGCATTACCGAGCTTGTGTAGCTCTTCAAGAGGCATACAGTCAATGTAGAAATTCTTCCGCAGCATATTCTGTGCTTGCACTCGTGTCAACTGTGCTGCCACATATCGATCTGCAAAATTGTTGGGGTCCTCAGCTTTGAAGCAAACATCCAAACGTCTGCATTCTTTGGCTTCTGTCTTACCATTGCGCTGGAATTCTACCGAGAAGAGCTGTGTCTCAGCACTATATCCTACCACGAAGGCCTCACACCATGCGCTTACGACTCCGCGAATATTGTAATACGCTGCAGTAACAGGTATACACACACTTCCATTCCGCTTGCGACCTACTCTGACCCACTCCATTGGCTCGTGAATTTCATAACTCTCGTCATCGAACAAATGAAGATCCAGACTTTCGATGATCGTTTTCGCGGTTCCGCTGTCGTCCATCTCGATTTTCTGGTACATTGGCGAGCTGTAAAACTCGTCCATACGTTTTTTCAGCAATGCACCGACATCCACCGCTTCATAAAGTCGCTTCTTCCTCTCCACTTCCACTTTGCGAGGGGGTAAATCTGGTACTCGTTCGTACGGCACAAACACTTTGGGTTCCACTTCTCCATCCTCCCGCTCCGCTGGATCCACCCCCATTATCACTTGCCCTCCACCAACTGAAAACCCTGTTGGATGTTGCACGAAAGACGTAGGTGAACTGATGTGCGACGAATCCTTGATAACAGTTCTCCGTGTAGGTGATTTGGGTGAAGTGGTGGGGGCTACCGTCGGCTCAAAGTTGACAATCCCAATTGGTACTCTTGCTGCCTCCTTCGAAGGGCTGGTGGATGGTGCCAACCGAACACCATTTCCATTCTGTAGATCAAATCAATGTGAAATTTTCAAACTATCAGACTAAATGCGAGGACACGTACCGCTTTAACATCATCCATCCCGTCCACGATTCGTAGAACGGATATCAACTACCTGTTCTTGAGCTCTAGTCGTGAATGGACGCTATCTAAGCGCCGCTAGACCTAGCAAAATAAAACTGACCAAGTCCTTCGTAGCACAAGTCCCCATTTGCAGTTCTATTGTTGCTTCAACACTGGCAACGAGTA
Organism: Phytophthora litchii; assembly: GCA_002812785.1. Lineage (NCBI taxonomy): Eukaryota > Oomycota > Peronosporomycetes > Peronosporales > Peronosporaceae > Phytophthora > Phytophthora litchii. The sequence continues at coordinate 8,636 of PCFV01000310.1, read as the reverse complement.
CGATTTCGTCATGCCTGTTTCGTCTTCTGTGGACCAACCTTGTAAGTTCTCGATTGGTGTTTCAGGTGATTTCACTCGACTACTCTCCGATGGGGAAGACTGAAGTGTGCCTCCTGTCGCCTCATTGAGTTCGAATGATGACCGAGAGCTCAATGGCGTTGACAAGGAATCTCTGTGCATCGGTGTCATTGGAGAGCTGGGTGTTGATGCCTTCGGGAGGCGGAACCCTGCCCGGAGAACGTAGTTCGTACTTGGAGTAAACGCAGTACGAGACATCGGAGCTTCCTCTGGAAGACCTGCTGCTGTCACGGAAATCGAGTCTCGACCTGTTTTCCGTCGAACCACACTTTTACTTGCGGATGATAACCCGACAAGGCGAGTTGTCTCCAAGAACTCGCCACTAGTAGTCGATACGGTGTCATCGTGAGCAGTACCAGTGCTCCGTTGTCGATGGTTATCGCCCACCAAAGTGCGGCGCTTCATGCTAGCGATCATCATGTTGTTTATCGTGTCGATGTACAGCTCCCGTCGATCCAGTGTGCTCTTGTCAAACTGCTCACCGATGTTCTTGTTGTTCATGATCTTGGTGTGAATCTTGATCCGGATCTTCTCCATGATGCTCGTCTGCTGGGTCAGCATGTCCTCGTCCATTGTTTGTTGAGTCCTGCTGTCCTTGTTGCAGCCGGTTTGCAAAATCTCGTACTCTGCACGAGCAACCATCAAGTCGGCGATGAACTGACAGTCACGCACCAACAATTGTTGTTGCCGCTCATTGAATTGTTTTCTTCCCGTACCATTGTTGTCGGACGGGCGCTGCTTGCTACTGGACCGTGCCGATATCTCGAATTTCCAGCACTCGGACACGAAGTTCTCGCACACGCGGTCGATCTCACGGTTCATGTCTGCCAAGTCCATATTGCGGATTGATGAACGAGCCACTACATCTGTGAAGTCCTCCTGTTTCTGCTGGAACGAAGCATACAATGCCTCCACACGGTCAGACTCTTTATCTACGATTGCCACGAGTTTTGCCGTTGCAGCCTGAATCTCGGCTCGGTTTTCTGCTTGTAGAGCCATCATCTGCGTCTCTGCAGCATTCTGTCGCACTATAATCTCCTCCTTGGCAGTGTTCAATTTATCCAGAGATCCGTGAATCGCTTGGTTCTCGTGGTACTGATTCTTGAAGTTTCTGTCCACCTCGCGCTGTGTTTCTTCAATTTCACGCTTGTGCGCGGACGTCACCTCTTCAAAATGGAAGAGCTGGTTCTTGACCATTGCGAGTTCGTTGTCCATGGCCTGTGTGAACTTTTCGTGATCTGATCGAAGGGTGAGAGTGGATGTCTGCAATCCATTCAGGGAGCGGTCTGTCACGTCCTTATAGGCTTGCACTTCATTCGTCAGCTTCTCTGCATTGTCAATAGTGCGTTGCAACGTGTATGACAAGTGAATACTCTCTTCGGACAGTGTACTCAAACTCTGTTGGATACGGTCAATCGAGTCGAAAGCTTGCGTGAACTGCATCTTGTTGTGATCATCCGTTGCAATCGTCTGCTTTTGAATCGCAGTGATTTTTCGTACACTGTCGGAAGCGGTAAGAGTGACTGCATCAACCTTGGCAGCGACAACTTTGATCTCATCCTCTAAGTTCAGGTTCACCAATTCATTCACGACGGCTTGTACAGCAACGACTTCATTATGCACCACCGCAACGCTTTCAGCAATTTTCTCCACCATTCGGTTCTCCATGTAGATTTTCAATTCTTCATGGGCCTTGAAGGCCTTGGTCATTTCAGTTGACAGGTACGCAACGATCTTCTGCGTTTCCTCGAAGGTTGTCACTTTCTCTTCCAGTGCGTTTACAGCAGACACGTTCACTTCCAAGTTGGTTGTCGTTTCCATCAGCGAATTCTTCACGCCTTCGAGTCGCTCTTCAATGTTGTCTTGTTTTCTGCCGTAGTCCATGATAATTTCTTCTGTACGACCTTGCTTCCTGGTTAATAACTCCATCATTTCGGCATTCGAGCTGTTGATATCTTCTTGATCTGCTCTCGACGTCAGCATGTCCTCTAAAATCTTGTTCGATCTCGCATCCACCTCGTCAAGCATTCGTTGGCGGTCGATCTTCATCTGCTGTCCAATCCGCTGTTCTGCATTGATGAGATCATTTCGCGTGACACAGGAACGCAAGTTTTCGTTGAGTTTGTCTACCTGCGTCTGCACAACACTTTCGTGCTTTTCATTTCGTGCCTTGACAACAGCATCGCGGCGCTTGATCTCAGATTGTAGGCGCGCCACTGTATCCTTGGCCTCTTGAAATGCTTGTTTCAACGCTGAGAAATCGTTCGTTTGTCGATGCACAAAGTCCCAGAGAGGTTTGACCAAGGACTCGACGTATTGGGCAGATACGCCATTAGAGACTGTCATCATGGCTTCGCCTGCCTGTTGCACCAATGTTGCAGTCTCACCAATAACAGCAAAAGTATCAGAGAGTTCCTTGGAGCGAGTAGGAGTAGATGCTGCTGAAGCTTGAGTTCGCTGTCGGCCAATGGACTGACGATGATGTGGTGCCGGGTTATATGCCGGTGAAGGACCAGCGCTTGAAGAGTTGAGCAGCATTTCGTGACGCAGATCCAGCATCTCCTTCTGCAGTGACGCCACTTGATCCCTTAGCGCTTGACACTCTACCACGGCATCTACATTGCTTGCCACCTCAGCTAAAGCCTTAATGAGCCACGTAGGAAGTGCAGCACCACTTAGTAGCTCATTTTTCTCCAGCGCGCTGACCTGTGCGCGCAAACCAGTGATGATATCCACCAAGGATTCATCGTTCATGCACAAATCCGGCGTAGTACGCCACGCGAGACGCGTCGAGGTTGCCGAGTCCATAGCAACCGCTTGCACTCCTACGCGTTCAAATCGAGACAACTAATTTCGGAAGGCGCAAGGAATTCGTCATGCCCTGCGAGGTACCAGTGAGTCTACAACACATCACAAAACGGCAAGTGACACCTTCATTTTCTGTGTTCAACCAGTTATCAAACAAGAGGCAAATGAGTTGATGCATGCGAATGGGAGTAAGGATTCCCATACGCCCTACCTCTGCCTGTACACCTCTCTCCGTCCCGGTACAACTGCCCTGGTGTCGCCCTGTATGGTACTATTTGATAGGCTTGCGGTCGAGGGGCTCGCCCTTGAGGATCTTCTCAATTTCGGCGCCCGACAGCGTCTCGTACTCTAGCAGCGCCTTGGCCAGCTTTTCCAGGTCGGCGTTCTTTTTCACAAGAATGTCCTTTGCACGCTTGTATGAGGCATCACACAGCTTCTTCACCTCATCGTCGATGGTCTTGCGAGTCGTGGCACTCGTATCGTTGCCACGCAGATCGTGGAATACCAAACCCACGTCCTCGCTCATGCCGTACTTCGTCACCATTGTGCGAGCGACGTTAGTGGCCTGTTGGATATCGGACGATGCACCGCCTGTGATCTCGTCCTCACCGAACGTCAGCTCTTCCGCCACACGTCCGCCCATGCAAACATCCAGGCGTGCCAGCAGCTGCTTGCGCGAAATGGACGTCTGGTCGCCTTCAGGAAGTTGGGATACCATACCCAACGCCTGACCACGCGGCATAATCGTAGCCTTATACACAGGATGTGCTCCCGGTGTGTTGATGGCAACCAGCGCGTGTCCACCCTCGTGGTAAGCAGTAAGCTTGGCCGACTCGGGCGTGATCAACGCCGACTTGCGCTCAGCGCCCATTAGAATCTTGTCCTTGGCGTATTCAAAGGCATCCATGTCTACCTCATCTGCACTCTTCATTGACGCGCGCAACGCAGCCTCATTCACAAGGTTGGAGAGCTCTGCACCAGACATGCCTGGAGTGGCACGGGCCAGCACATCTAGGTCTACATCCTCACCAAGAGGGATTTTGCCAGCGTAGAATTCAAGGATCTCCTTGCGACCAGCCACATCAGGAAGGTCCACCGTCACATGTCTGTCAAAGCGACCAGGACGAATTAAAGCGTTGTCCAACACGTCTGGAAAGTTGGTAGCACCGATCACGATAATCCCCTTGTTCTGATCAAAACCGTCCATCTCTACCAAAAGCTGGTTCAGCGTCATCTTCATGGCCTGCTGTTCCTTCAGCTTCCGTGTTCCGCCAATAGCGTCAATCTCGTCAATGAAGATGATGCACGGCGCCTTTCGCTTGGCCGACTCGAACAGGTCACGCACACGACGCGCGCCTACACCCACATACATCTCCTCAAACTCCGATCCCGACGAGTAGAAGAACGGCACACCAGCTTCGCCAGCAATAGCACGAGCGAGCAGTGTCTTACCCGTGCCAGGTGGGCCCGTCAGCAGCACACCTTTAGGCAAGTTACCTCCCAATCGAGTGAAGCGAGCCGGGTCTCTCAGGAACTGCACTATCTCCTCAAGTTCATGTTTCGCTTCGGTAGCACCCTTGACATCACTGAAGCGCTTGTCACTTCCTGTCGGGCCCATAACCTTGGAGGCTGAGCCAATTTTGCCCACCTTCTCGTCCAGCATAGCTCCCAGAGCCGAGACGACGAGGAAGGCTACACCGAGCGTTCTCAGCGTCTTCCACATGTTGCTCTTAAAACTGCCTTCCACCATGGACACGTAGACTGGGTCATGAGCCGACAGGCCCTGGCCACCACGGGCCACGGCCGGGCCAGCTGCGGCCATGCCGCTGAATTGACGGGCCGCAGACTCTACCGGTTGAGTCAGCTGCGGCAGGTCCACAGTGTCCAGACGGCCCGTCTTCACCAGGGCCTTGATGTATTCCTTCTGCACCGCCTCATCCAGAGCGAAGCGGTTCTCCTCCACGCGACGCACCACGAGCGCCGGGTAGTTGCTGCGGTTGAGTTCCTGTAAGAAGCGCAGCTGGGCGTACGGATCTTCGGGGTTGGCGTTGGCCGAGTGCTCCAGACTCTTGAGTTGCTTGAGCTTCCCGCGCTGCGTCAAGTTGAATAGCGAGCGTCTTGTGGCGGGCACAGGCGGCTGTATACACGGTCATGAGTCTACATGGATGGACATGGAGGTGGCGAGATGACGTACATTCCTGGCCACCACAAGTGGAGAGGCGCTGGCGAGACGCTGGAGAAGCTGCAGGCGGGGCCGCAACACGAGCATCCTGGCGATCTGGCTGCTGCGGACGGCCTAAAATTATGGACCGCTGCTGCGGGCTGTCTGCATTTTAGCCAATCACGTGGCAACAAAACCACTCTATTCGAACATAGGGATTAAAGGTTAACGTGCGACGCTAGCAGTGATACTGTATTTTCAGATTGTTAGAGCGGTAGATGAATGTACTTAGTAGTTGACTAGCGTTAATGGCATTGAAAACAAACACCCCGGATGGCGTCCACAACAGTAGAAGTAGAATAATGTGCAGCAGCTTGAGAATCTCATTGTACCTCGATTCTAATCCAAACTTCCTTACAATCTTTTAGCAAGGCGATGAAGGTTATTCTTCAAGTAAAATGCCATTAACTGTTTGGATTCTGAACAACTGAAGGCTCAAACGTATCCGTGCGAGTGGTTGGCATGCATAGGTTGGCAATGGGCCAGCACCTCCAACTCCGATGATATAGTGCGTCCACGGAGTCTTTCAATAGCGCGACCAAACTCTGAAGCATTGCACGGTAGGCATGTGCCAAATGGACCAGCGCTTCGGCGGATCTGAAATACTCTGAAGCATTGCACGGTAGGCATGTTGTGCCAAATGGACCAGCGCGTCGGCGGATCTGAAAGTGGTAAGAGAGACGGAGGTACAGCAGCGCCTCCATCAGCAGCTTAGTCTGCAACGCCATCACATGTGACTTCCGAAAAGTGATCATATGTGCAAGAAAATGCTATGTGCATGTGGAACCCTTGGATTCCAACAAGTTGAACTAGTTCAGTCTCCTTCCCTCTCGGCCAACCAAACGGTAGCAGGAGTCCACCTCCAGTTACCATTGTGAATTCGAACGCGCTTAGCTTGTCTTGCTCGACCACAACGAATATCTCCAATGTCATCACCTCACAACTTTCCGGTGATTCATACAACATCTTCAGCCATTTGTAAAAGTGGTCGATGCGAAAAGAATGCTTGTGGGCACTCGTCACTTGCACCAAACGATCGTGCTGAGTACGTTTACACACCATGATAGCGTCGTATCCACCTTGGTACCATTTCTCAGGCTTAATCCAAACGGGGTGAGCAGAAGAAAGCGTAGGTATTTCAACCTCGACCATAATAACTGATTGACCCCACGTGTCAGCTGTGTTTCCTGCCGCATCGACAAGAGTGAGACCGCCATTTCGAAGACTTGCGAAGAACACCATTTCCAACATCCATCCATTCAATTCTGGGTTTGAACTGTCTAGAAGCGTCGACATAAAAGTCCCTGGGCTGCATCTGACGGCAATCAGTGTCGCTGCATACTGACTGATCACAGGTGATTCAGCTCCGAATTCATGAGGTCGCTTGGACTTCGCGCGTAGACGCTTGATGCTCAATGATGAACCCTGACCGCTTGTTGAACCAGTACGCATTGCCAATCCGTGAACTTGTCAACGTGAATCCACGTAAATATCCATTCACTTCTGTTCACCGTCGATGCGAATGCCATTGCAATTGTTGACTTTCCTGTTCCAGGAGGACCGAGAATCCAGCCCAAATTGCCTTCGTTCAACACCTTATCGCGCAAGAACTCGAATTGGCGGTGGAATGTGGGTCTGCAGTAGAGCATCAAGCGCACGGGTGGAAGTCCGGACTCGTCCACATCCTCTTTCTCCAGCACGAAGTGCTTCAAGTTCGGATGATCATCGTGAGATTATCATCACCGTCGCAGTGTGACGGGGTCACACGAGCACCTTGCTTTGAGGAAGCGTGGTATCAGGAGAATACAAACTCCAAGCTCGGTCTTAGGGGACTAAGGTGTGCACGCCATTTGAGGATTTGTGGACTCAATAAGGCAGTGGAATCCTCAAATAGTTTAATTTTTAGCATAAAAGCTAAGTTTTAGTTTGGACCAATCAAAAACTCCGGCAGGCTTCAAACAGCGTTGGCTCGGAACCGTTGCCGGAGATTTTGATTGGTCAAGACTGCGTGAGCACGCCAAGCGTTCAAGCAACACGCAAGCAACACTCGAGCTCGATGGTTTTGACCAATGAGAACGACTGCCGCCCTCTTTTTAGCTAAACTAAGTCTTAATTTGGGCCAATGAAACGAAATATATTTACACTTGCTTTCAGTATGCCAGTGAACGGAAGCGTTGGTGGGGTTCACTCGGCATACTGAAAACAAGTGAAATTTCGAATGTAAATTCGAAGAGTTATTTTCGGAGTTATTTTCTACTCTGATTCAAATTTAGGAATACTCTGATTTATGGTCCTAGGGACTTAAAAGCTAGATTTAAGACTGAATATAGTTTGGTTCATAGAATAAATATAGTTTGATTCATAGAATAGCTGAACTTAGCTAGAATAGGGTAGAGTTAAGGCTGAATATAGTTAATTACCTTAAATTTGGCCTGTAATACAAATTCGTAATTAACTATAGTTTGATCTATATAAAACTGGCCGAGCCTCATTGATTGGCTCTCAGCCACTTGGCTGATGTCAGTGGTGTAACTCACACCACCGATCCAAAGTATCCCTTAAGTGGATACCTGAAGTTGTCCACTTCAGAAAGGTGTACCCTTTCACTGGGTCACCCTTATGTAACCCCGTTACAGTTGGCGAAACCACCAGCAAAGAATGGCATGCTAGGAGAAAGAACAAGTTCCTCCAAGATCAAGAATGGGCGTACCGAGGAAGGGGACCCAGCAGAAGACGTGGTCATGACTGTACTGGCGGAGAAGCGTCTAACGGCGAGGAATCGGAGGTGTGAGACGGAGAATGGCGAAGATGGGTTTTGACACTCATCAACTCGGCTCGTATCATAACCGGGGCAGTTGTGATGAAGGGAACATCTTGGCTGAGACCGACCCACGGTACACACCAGACGACTCGGTACCAGATGTCTTAAGAGTGGCAGTCCACAGTACGAACTCGGCGAGATGATGCCTAAGGAGCAGAAGGCACTGAACGAACGCAGCTGTCGGGTCCGTACAAGAGGAAACTGGCCACATGAACTCTGCGGAAGAGGCGTCAAGGCTCAGAGATCAAGGTGCGACACTTGGACAAGTCCAACGGCCGCCAAACAAACCAGGGAAGGTCGCCAGAAGTCGGCTGAAAAGTTGGTGAGATCTGTAACAACTATTTCATTTGATATTTTTATAGAAATCAATTAGGAATTAGAACAGGGCCACAAAGACCCTAGAACATAACAGAGAAGAATTTTCTAGGTCCAAGACACGTGTACACTCTTCCGGAGAGTCCCCGCACAGGCCGAATTATGTCTGCCGTCACCAACCGAGAGGTATAACTTGGGGGTGACAGATTAATACCTAGAATACGGTACCATTGGACACCATTCCTTAGTCTCAAGTGAGACCAAATGTGGTGCTTCCTACATCACAGCTACGCCTATAGCATCCCTACTGTAATGCCGGGTGGTTGGTGACCGTTTCACCGTCCGTTTCCCAGACGACGGAGACGACGATTGTGACGGGGTCACACGAGCACC